>JAHIAM010000340.1:0-100899 GCA_021605205.1 Aegilops longissima
AGGGTATGGTCGGCTTTGAGGCTGCCCTTGTGACTCTCACGTATGGATGCCGGAGCAGCGGCTTGATATGTCTCAAATGTTTCTATAATTCATGAAGTGGGTGCAGTTTTGCATCCACCACTTGACCAGAGCAACACCTTCGTCAAAAATAAAAGAAACAAATTAATGGTAAAATTTCAAT
Organism: Aegilops longissima; assembly: GCA_021605205.1. Taxonomy (NCBI): domain Eukaryota; kingdom Viridiplantae; phylum Streptophyta; class Magnoliopsida; order Poales; family Poaceae; genus Aegilops; species Aegilops longissima. The sequence continues at coordinate 182 of JAHIAM010000340.1, forward strand.
ACCAATAAATAAATCCTCATCCTCGAACCCATGTTGGTGGAGGTCAGATGTTGGGGCGGTTGCCCCGACATATCTCGGCGATGGCCTTGCAACAGCAACTGCGAGGGCACTGAGGCGACCGGCCGTACATCAATGACGATGGTGGTGATTTGCGACATATGCTATCCGTCCCTGATTCACAATGGTGGTGAATTTTTTCGATTGCCATTCTCGGCTTTGGTGGCACGTATTCCTAGTCCCAGTATGGAGAAGATTTACAATGGCACGGTTACACTTGCACATGCATTCGTCATTTTTCTCCTTGCCCGCACAACTACATGCTGCTAGCCGTCTCTTCAAGCCGCAAGGTCGGCGAGTTTTAGCCTTTGTATCAAAGCTTCCTGGAAGCATGATCCATTGATTGGATGTCTCTCAGTTGCTGGGTATTGTTAGAAGAATATTGTGTTTAAGATAGAGATATGAGTTAGAGATAAAAGAGTTAGAGATAAAATATATTAAATCATGCATGACTTGTCTTCTACTCCAAGTCTCTCTCCCTCACATGTACTTCTATATATACCCTACACATGGGTCAGATCAATACAACAAACATTAGTCATACTACAATTTTCACATGGTATTAGAGCGGTTTGTCCCATGACGCCGATCCTAGAACCTTCCACAACTTCCGCAGCGCATCGCCCCCGGGGAGATTAATCTCCTATCCCCGGGGACGCGGCATCCGATCAATCAAAGATTAGATTAGTTCTTTAGTTTAGTTTAGCTACAAATTTCTGAGATTCCTATAGATTAGTTTTTCCATTAGCCACCAAAACTCTACGATCAGATCTGCTCCGGTGAACAAAATTTTTACGGTCATCGTCCTGCCAGCACGACGCGCATCGACCCGAGGTCCTCACCACGCGCACATCAAATCCTCTCGACATCGACCTTCAGCTGTCCGGCACCACACGTCGGCCAGGTACACACAAGTGCGCGGCTGACGCGCGCAAACTACTGGTGGCCGGCGACTTGAAGATCACGGGGAACGGGCTGCAAGATTCAGCTACGATCACGGTGCCACGGTTGGCTCGACCACGCGCTGCTGCATGCGGCCAGCTTGAAGATCGGAACTCCACCAGCGAGCGCCATCAAGAACTCCATCAACAGTAAAAAAGAGCTGTTAGACGACAGAAACAAGACTTCAAATTCAGTCGTAATCGCCCGCTTCACTCCCGCTACGACTGAGGGGGAATGTTAGAAGAATATTGTGTTTAAGATAGAGATATAAGTTAGAGATAACAGAGTTAGAGATAAAATATATTAAATCATGTATGACTTGTCTTCTACTCCAAGTCTCTCTCCCTCACATGTACTTATATATATATCCTACACATGGATCAGATCAATACAACAAACATTAGTCATACTACAATTTCCACAGGTATGGCCCTGGTGCGTGAGACAGTAGATCATGCGACTTAACTTCTGATTTATGCATGGGTTCCGCCCTTGCTCGATGTGCCCCATGCTACTAGCCTAAATTTTTGTCTATCCGATCTTGAATCTCAGTGTCATCCGGTCAGTGGAGATGTCGGGCGTCCTCGAGCGCTGCTTAGCAGAAGGTGATGCGCGGCTATAGTTCTAATTTTGTGGCTAGGTCCACCAGGACTGTGCGTCTGCTTGGACGTGCGGTGATGGATCGGCAGGTGGTGGCAGCACGGGGCAACATCGTTTAGGTGGTTCTTTTGTATCGGGGCTTGACTTTCGGGGTGAAAACTCTAGATACGACATTCATTGTTTGTACCTGGCATTGGCATCATTCACGCGACATTTCCTTGTCAAAATCATTGGATGGAGGTCAAAATCCAAGGATGAAAACCATGATTTGGCCTCAATGGTTGGTTCCAGTAACAACGGCACATGTGTGTCATTCCCTTACTGGAGTATCTATCTTGTTACATGGGATTGTCATCATTGAGTGTTGTTGCAGTTGTTTGTCGCAGCTGCTTCATTCGTCTTCTTTTTTTGTAAGAATTTAGTTGTGTGCATTTTTATGTATCGAGTAGGTCTTGATCGTCTTGGGGCAGAGGCTAAGTGTAATTGATATTTTCTTGATATTAATATTCCCTTCTTTAAGAAAAAATGTCATTATTGCAAAAGCTCTTACGATGAAGACCAGCTTGTCACTCACCACACATCTCAATTAAGATACTGGATGCATGCAATAAATGGTACTCTTGCGATGGAGTACAATATATTAATAAACTAATAAGAACAGATAGTACATTTGATCTTAAGCAAAGAATGACCCAAGAAGGATATATCAAGTTATCAACGGGCTATCGAATTTTGTCTCATATTATTGTCCAAAATAATCTATCAAGTTTCTGATTTAAAAAATCCGGGAAAAGTTTCGGATAATTTAGCTTGACTATGCTTATTATTATGAGATAAACCCTCGTAATGTTCCATAGAGTTATCCGTCTAAATTCATGATGGCCTTCCCTAATAAAAGATAATATTAGCTAGCCCACACAGTTATACCTAGGGCCGCATAGACACTTAGCAATGTTGATTCTTGTACTGCATGATGGTGTGCACAATGCACACGCGAAAAAGACGGCCGCGAGAAGCTCCACCAAATGAGGAGCGGCGGTGTGCCCCATGTTTACTCACCTTGTTCACAAATGGGCCTACAAATACTTGCTGATCAGCTGTCGTCGCTTCACATTCTACAAACGCAGCTCACAAGTAGATCGAGAAACTATGGGAGGAGCAGAGCTCGCAGGTGTAGGTAGAGGCTCGAAGTCTTCTTGGCCAGAGGCGGTGGGGCTGCCGGTGGCCACCGCGGCGCTCCTGATCAACGGGGACAGGCCCGACGTGGCAGTCGCCTTAATCGTGGAAAGGGAGCCCATGAGGCCACCACCAGGGCGCCCCGACCCTAGGCGCGTCATCCTCGTCTCCGACGCGGCCGGCGTCGTCGTCAAGACCCCCGTCGTCGGCTAGCTTAACACGCCCCGGCGTATGTGCAACTCCTATATGCAGACTGTCGTATGTGTCCAGTTCTCTGTCATTACGACTTGCTATATAATAAATCTGTGGTATATGTGCTGCTCGGCCGGATTATGGATAATCTATATATAGCTTTCGTGTAATTTGAACATTCTGCTGGAATAACAAAACCATGTGCGGTGTGCGGACTGATCCGGACCAGTCCGCGGACATGGCTGTGGGAGCTGGCCATCTAATCGGCTCCCTTAAATGTCCGCCCAGGTCCGGCCAATTTCATTTTAAATGCATAGCAATATGAGAGCAAGTTCAAATGCGGGGTTCATAGCACCTGGTCACAATCAAAAACAGGCGGATGTTCATAGTTTTTACATGTGGCTGATCACAAAAGTATCGGCTGGCAGTCCACCACCTTGCTCGAAGATGTACGGGTGTGTCCACCACCTTCCCTCCTCCAGAACCCACACATCACCCGAGGCGACAAATCCGAGCTTTCCGTGCACCTCCGTGAGTTGGTAGTGATCGCGCCGGACTGCCACTGGTGTGGTGGTCGATGTGACGTGATCATCCATGAGGTCAAACGACATGATCTTTGCAGCTGCGCCCCCGGTGACCCTTACCCAGTACGTGGTGCCGTCGATGCTGACAACCCCAACAGTAAGGTTGCACATTCCGCAGCCCGACCCGGATGGAATCTCCCGCCACTTGGACTCGCCCAATAGAAACTGATAGCATGAAACAATAGAAACGTTTAAGACGTATCAGTGGCTAGCAAGGCTTGAGAGTGTCGAGTTGAGTCATGGTGACATTGTCAAGCCACTCCTCAACTCGTTGGTCCGAGGGCGGGAAGGACTCATCAGGGTCCCAATTAGGGCCCTAGACCTTCCCAGATGAGTTTATTCAAGTGAGAGTGAATGGACTACATGCCATAGACGGTTCAGATATGCTAGGGTAGTTGACTAATGACAAATGCTATTTGTTTTTATAGGAGGGAAACCAAGTTTTCTTCATAAAAAACCACATGGTGTTGGATATAGTTTTGGTCATGAGATCAGCCAAACCAAATGTGGTGTCCTGGACATAACGATAGTGCAAATTTGACTATTCTATGTGTTTCATAATAAACTGCACGACCTTCAAAAACGAAATTACACTGAAATAAAGACGCTCCAGAAGTGATCTTACTAATGATAGCCCCATATTCACCTCAGCCATGGTTGATGATGTCCTCAACAACTTGTTTTGAGTCAGGTGAGATGATAAACTGTTGGATATGAAGATATTCCGCGAGGCCTGCGCCTCCGTACACACAATTGCTTCGACAGTTGCTGGTTCAAACACCCCTCTTATGACAAGAGCCGAGCTCCGTAGGAAGGAGCTTTCCCTGTCTTTGCATAATGCCATTTTATGGGAGTGATATAGGTGGGAAGGGTATATATGTAAAGTTTGGCCCAGCATGGTGGACTAGTCAAGGACGGAGGATTCATAGACTTGGGCAGGACATTCATAGACTTGCATGGACTTTACTTGACTTGTCTTCATATGGATCAATTACATGGAAAGTGCGAGGCGGTGAGCAGAATATTTATTCCTACTACATTGAGTATCAGTTCCAAAAAATTATCACGTTCTCAACGGAAAGAAGATCATCCTGGTGGGTCACTTACAGAAGTTTTGATAACGTAATATCTATATATTATCGTGACATCGGGATTATCCACCAATGTAAATTGGGTCTAGCGATGCAAATGCGCAAGCTACTTTGCTAGTTATGGACTAGTGATACATAGTACAAGGTATCGGAGTAGTATGTGTCAGTGTTGGTTGGTGGTGTGGATGTCTTTACATGCGTGCTTACGTAAAACAAATTAGTTCCATGTTAGCCATGCTAATATGATTTATGCCCAACAACTTTTATAAGATTACAGGCTCCGGTTCAAGAGAAAATGACACGATCTTGATAAGTGTCGAGATGTAAAGCAAACGAGATGAGTCATTCCAACTATCAGTTGTCGGGCATAGTCATACATAACCCGTGCTAATCTGGATTATGCCTAACAACTTATAGAATATTGTAAATTCTGTTCTTGGGAATGCATGAAGATGTAAAGTGAGCAAGACGAGTCATTTCAATTGTCATGACTTTTTGTGTGATGGCCGGAGATATATATGCGCAACAGAAAGTGACTCCATTCCTATAAGAAGGCCTTGATTCCCATCGCATTAGGCACCAGCCGCCTACAGTACAGACAGCCAACAAGCCTTGCAAAGGGAAGCAAAGCATGAGGGCCCAGGTGCTTCTCGCCGCGCTGACGGTTGTCACGGCCGTCCTCGCAGCAGCTCTGCCCCTCGCCCACTCCCAAGGTGAGGCCCGGATCTCTTACTTGTTCATTCAGTCTCGTGTGTCATATTATATACAACATAGTCTGACAAAATAAATATAAAGATCAACTTAAAACCTTCATACATAATTTTGATGTAGAAGCCGGGGTAATCATCTTTTTAAAAAGAAAACCTCGTGTGTCAAAATCGCTTGTTATTCACCTTGGTTTGCTGCCTGCAGAAGAAGCTATGCCCAGCGCGTGGCCGTGCTGCGACGAGTGCGGCACGTGCAGCAGGATGATCCCACCGAGCTGCACCTGCATGGACGTGTCACCGAGCGGGTGTCACCCGGCCTGCAAGAACTGCGTCAAGACCACCCTTGGTGGCCGCGACGTCTTCTGGTGCATGATGCGCATCGAAAACTTCTGCGACCGCCGCTGCACGCCGCCCCGCATGATTAGTTAATTGGACGGAGGATCATGTCCTGTTGTCGATCGCATGAATAATGCCGCGCGCTTAGCTTGCGCCTTCAATTTTCTTGGATTTTCAGACCTCACTCCGCATCTTGGGATGCAGACAAGAAATAAGCGTTTGGTGTCTGGATTAAACAACTTATTCTCTGCTCAAAATCTTTTTATTTCAACATTTCATTGGTATAACAAAAATTGAACCCTATGGAATTTTGTTGCTGGGCCTCTTCAACGCACGTCATCGCCTCCCACAAGATGTACGCATCCCATTCTTTAGCAGACCCACAAACAACAGCAAAACTTCAAATGTTTTCTCAACATCCTTTCTTGCTGCTTCTTGTTTTTGGGAAAAGTGAGATTTTTTCTAACTGACCGGATTAAAGATGGTGTTGAGTCGGTTGACAAAGTTAGCCCACATAGGATAGATACCATCAACTCATGTGGTTATGCTACAGGAAAAACACACGTCGTTGAGTATCACACCGTAAGCCGAGTGATGAAACACGGGCTTAAGACTTATGTGCACCTAAGCCGAATATGCCACAAGGACACGCGATGAACAGACAGTACTCGGCTTACCTACATGTACGCCGTGAACATGGGGTTCCGACACTCGGCCTAAACAATGGACACAGCGCAAACTCAGGTAAGCCGAAGTTGCCTCAGAGAAGCACTCGGCTTACGGTGCAACTCGGGGAAAAGCGTACCTGCCATGTGACCCGCGCGCCGCCCACTAACGGCTTCGTGACGATGTTGTATGTAAGCTGAGTACCCGATATAATACAGTCGGCTTACGAAGCACAAAATACAGATATTGCAAGAAATGATTAAGTTGGTGAGTTGGCCTTATAACTATTACTTGTTGCCTTTCATTTTCTTCCACCTATTTCTCACACATTCTGTCTAGCCTAGCTTTCATCGTACTTTCGATCAAATTTCATCGTTGTTAGAAAAATATGAGAAGCGTATTCAATCTGCCTAGCACTAAAAGTAATTTCATGGAAACAATCGAGCTCATGTGTGTCACATTTGTATGATCTAGCGTAACATTGTATCAATCTTGGATGTTTTATATAACTATTTGTGCTATTTTATATCATTTTCTAGGACTAACCTATTAACCCAGTGTCAAGTGCCGGTTGTTGTTTTCTGCTTCTTTTTGGATTTCCAAAAAATCAGACCAAACGGAGTCCAAACACTACGAAACATTTTGATGATTTTTTGGACATAAGAGACCCTAGAAGCTTTGGGAGGAGACCAGACAGCAAGCAAAGAGACGGCGAGGCAACAGGGCGCGCCCAGGGGGGTAGGTGTGCCCTGATGCCTTGTGGGACCCTCGTGGCTCCATCTGACCTACTCAGCCTCTATTTTTTAAAAAAATTGAGAAACCAACAGAGAGCAACCCAGAACACTTTTTCCTCCGCCGCAAACTTCTGTTCTTCTGCAATCCCATCTGAAGGCCTTTTTTACTCTGCTGGAGGGCGAATCAATCACCGAGAGCTTCTACATTATCCTTGATGCCTTATGATGATGTGTGAGTAGTTCTCATAGACCTACGGGTCCATAGCAATTAGGTAGATGGCTTCTTATCTCTCTTTAATCTTCAATACAATGTTCTCCTAGATGTTCTTGCAGTTCTATTCGATATAATCTTCTTTTGAGGTGTGTTTGTTGGGATCCGACGGATTGCGGGTCTATGATTTGAATATTTATGGGAAGTAATTAAGTTTTTTCTGAACTTTATTATGCATGATTATTATAGATTTGTATTTCTATCCGATCTATCTGTTTGATTTGGTAAATTAGATAGATTTATCTTGTAGTGGGAGAGATGCTTTGCAATGGATTTAATATTGCAGTGTTCAATCCCAATGACAAAATGGCATTATTAGGGAAAACCCTAGTAGTAGCTCGAGTTTAATGCCTACTAGTAGCGCGGGACACCGCGCTACTAGTAAGGCGCTACAGCTATTACTTAGCAATAGCTTGCTCGACACACGCTACTGCTAACACATATAGCCGCAGCGTGTGTTCACTCCCGCGCTACTGCTAATATAGATAATAGCAGCGTGTTTACACTCCATCACTACTAGTATTTTTTTTATTTTTTTATGTTTAGTGTATTTATACGCTGTTATATAAATTTTGGTACAATACCAATTATGAGGTTTATATCATTATGTCCATAACAGTGTGTCAAATGAAGGTGTATTAGGTTCAAGTGGAGGCAACATGTGGTGCATGTCAAAAGTATATTACTAATCCAAACCTGATCTAGTTTGGACTAGTAGTACTTTCGATATGCACCACATGTTGCCTCCACTTGAATTTAATCCGCCAACATAAGCTATTTAATCATCATCAAAGTCATTACCACCAACAATAGCTATTTAATCATCATAGTCACAGTGTAGCACATCATCATCTTCAAACTCATTCTAGCTAGCTAATCACCACCAACAGTAGCTGCGGTAGCTATCTAATCACCACCAACACTAGCTAATAATAATCATCATAGTCATTACCACCAACACTAGCTATTTAATCATCATAGTCATAGTGTAGCACATCATCATCTTCAAACTCATTTCTAGCTAGCTAATCACTCCCGCTGCTCTCTCTCTCAGGTAAAATAGCATAAAACATGTGTAGCACTCCTGCTTCATCAAGTTGGAGCATGCAGATGAACCTGTCTCCTAATCATGGGTTGTACTTCTGATTGCTGCCCCCTAGTACTTCTCTGCAATCCTTCGCAATTTTGCTCCAGTCTTTCACTATTAAGCATTCATCGCTTTTAGAAATACTGAATGCACTAAAGTGCATTGTAGGATGTCTTGGCCGTAAGCTAACCATTCTCTTGCGACATTTAGTCTCGATCCAATGAGGCACAACATTCATCGGGAGTCCCTGCTGAAGAACATCATATAGTAACATACTTAGCAATGAAGTTTAGCTTAAAAAATAATGTATGCAAAAGATGCACTGAGGACAAATAGTAAAAATTTTACCATCTTTCCTAAATAGATGTGACCTTGTTCAATACGAACACTATTGGTCGCACATTTTGAGTACTAAGATTTTTAAGTCCAGAAAAATAATGTGTCTTGACAGTATGAAGATCCTCAAGCTATGAAACATAATGACCTATCTCCTCGCAGTTTAGTTCAGCCCCGGGAATGTGGAGGTCATGTCTACCAAGCGCCAAACATGTCTGCTTGAATGGAAATAAGCTGTCAATAGTAATTAGTTATCATCTATTTTTGAATAAACAATATCGAACACATAAATATGATTGAGGAACTCACATAATGGTATAACTGGAGGCGTCTGCACATCGACCCAGATGTCGATATTACCTTCAATATCATCTTTCGGACAAATATCAAAGGTGATAACCACATCAGGCTAAAATGCATAAGTTTTGCATAGTGCTTTCCAAGTTTTGCATTCAAAATAGGTGTAGGTGTCTGCGTTGTATAATTTTCGTGGAAAGTATAACCATGCTCGGTCTTCAAGTAAACTCTCTTTACCTCCATAATAGTTTTAATAGGAATAAAACCTATCTTATCCAAGACAAAAACACTTGCATGGCAGGGGATACGCTAGTAGAATAGTAAAAAATTTAAATTATAAGTTGAAGCAGATGTCATGCATAATTACGAAAAAAGACTTGTCATTGTGACTTACTGTATCCACTTCAAAGTTCTCGTCCAGCTTGATGCTGAAGCGCCTATCATCATCTAGGAAGATTCTGTCGCACAGGCCGCGCTCATCTTCACAATATTTGCAAATACCGAAATCCTTTTCGTCGTCAGACATTTCCTATGTTCATAGTTGAAACATTAATTGAAAATCGATCGAAGGCAACTACCAGGATACTCAACATACAAATCCGGGGCACTCAATATTTCCTACATATTCTAGCACAGGTCATGCCAAAATTCATGGAAAAATCCGGCATGACCTTTGCTAAAATAGGACATATCAAGCGCCTGAAATTTGCTGGAACGGAAATGAATCAACACTCCGACAAAACATAGGCCACTCGAAGGTGTAACCTGCAAACATGACCAGCCACTTGGGCAAGCACATATCCTATTTGAGCAATACAAGATATGCATTTCAAAATATCGTATAAGACTCATATTGACATGAGCATTCAATAAGCAAAACCAAATCGTAAAATAAATAAGTATTCAAATTAGCATGCATTCAATAAGCAAAAGTAAATCATCTTTTGCGTCCGTACATCGTTGAATATTATCACTAATACATCCCGAATAGTATAATACATATAACATCACTAATACAACTAAAACCCGAGCGAACAACGGGTATTCAAATTAGCATGCATACAATAAGCAAAAGTAAATCATCTCTTGCGTCCGTACACCGTCAAATATTATCACCCAATACATCCTGAATAATATAATACATATAACATCACTAATACAACTAAAACCCTAGCGAATGATGGGTATCGGCGCGGGCAGTGGACACCCAAAGAGAAGGAACCATCACAGGATCATAGCTCCAGTGAGAACCCTAGAGAACCTGCCAGGTATTAGAGAACCTGTGCTCCAACGCAACCAAGTAGCGACGGACGTGCGTGTCCTCCTCGCTGTCACGGTGACGTACCACCTCCGCGGGGTCCTCAAGCCTCTGGACCGTTACTGGCCCACGTGACCGCCACCAAAGAAGGTTCGGGTCAACGACGGGCTGACTCCGCACCAAGCTGCACCCCCCCGTAGGTAGCGCCTCCCAATACCAGCCCGACAGAGCACAGTCCAAGACATGGCCCATCTGGTCAAGCAGGTGTCCTCCGCCGAGTCAATGACGAGGATGCGGGATAGGCATCGTCGACGTCGATGCGGGAATAATTGCTTTAACTAAAATAATAACAACAAATGTGAAAGTTCAACTAGTTCTATTAATTCAACTAGTTCTTACTAAAAATAAACTTACTATAAATAAAAATAAACTAGTACCTAATTAGTACCTAGTTCTTACTAACTAATTAGTATCTAGGAACTACTGCCCTAATTACCATCTAATTTGATGAACCTAGGGGTGGAAAGTGGTAGCGGATAATCCGAAATTTGATGCAATAGATGAACCCTAATTAAGTTGATGCAATTAAAATTTGAAGAACCCTAGGCAGAGGTAGGGTAGGGGGAGGAGCAGGCGTGCTCACCTCGAGTGTCTGCGGCAAGGGAGGGGCAGGCGGCGTCGAGGTCGGGGTCGGGGCTCGGGCGCGCGGCGGAGGGCGGCGTCGAGGTCAGGGTCGGGGACGGCGTCGAGGTCGGGGTCGGGTGCGGCGTCGAGGGTGTGCGAAGAGTGACGGGAGAGCGCGCGGCGGGCGACGGGCAATGGCGGCGGCGACAGCGGAGGAGTTGGGATTTGGGGCAAGTGGCCGTGGGAAAGAACAAACCGCGCGGATAAGTCAAAAGTAGAAGTAGCGCTTTCCAGGAAGTGCGTTACTGCTAAGTTAGCTATAGCGCATTCCTGGATATGCGCTACTGCTATTCCTTTCTCTTTTTCCCCCTTTTTCATTTATTTTTCTTTACATTTTATTTTTTTCTTTTCTCCTTTTTCTATTTCTTTCATTTTCATTTACTTTTCTATTTGTTTTCCATTTAATTTTATTTCCTTTATCAGTAGCGCCTTTCTGCGTAAACGCGTTGCTGCAAAGCATGTAGCGGTAGCGCTGTTCGACGTAGATCGCTACTACTATGTGTAGCCTATCGGCTAAGCAGTGGGAATTCTAGTAGTAGCGCTGTTATCTTCATGCGCGCTACTGCTATAATTGTATCTGTAGCGCGGTTTACGCCAACGCGCTACTGCTACTTAGCACTAGCGTAGTTTTTTGACACAAACTACTGCTAAAGTTCTGTGTATAAGGTTTTCCCTAGTAGTGTGGGACTTGACACATATATGTATTATTTTCATTTAGGGGAAAACTATGGGGTTTATTCATATTGATTGGGTTACCTTATCTACGTCAAGTCGTCTTGCTTAAGCCGTTACTCTGTTTCTATTAACTTAATTCCCTAGATACATGGTGGATAGCGGTCGATGAGTGGAGTAGTAGTAGTAGATGCTGGTAGGAGTTGGTCTACTTGTCTCGGACGTGATGCCTATATACATGACCATTGCCTTGAATATCATCATAACTATGTGTTTTCTATCAATTGCCAAGTAGTAATTTGTTTATCCACCGTATGTTATTTGTTCAAGAGAGAAGTCTCTAGTGAAAACTATGGCCCTCGAGTCTACTTTCGTCATATAACATGGTCAACAAGTTTGAAATGGAATTAACGGTGTTTATTGACATTTTTTTAGCAAACATGTAATGAAACGGTAGCATTTTTTTAGGTATCTAATGGCATTCTTCAGCAAGCATATCACAGAATGATGGCATTTTTTAGCAGTTGTAATTTTTAGTGGCAAAACTGAGTATTGGGACACAACTAGTTTGTTTTTGGATATTATGGTCAAAATTTTATGTTTAGATATCACGCCAGTTTTCAAAACACAAATATTTGAAGACTTGGTGTAGTAGGGAGTTCTAGCCTCTCAAACCTGAGCATGTCCTCCTTCTCGAGTCGGGTCACTTTGGATCATAGACTTGTGGGCTGACCTGTTAGAGGGACCACATATCAGCAATGTGACAAGGCTGCCTGTTTCTTTTTGCGAAAATATCATATGTATTATAAAGATTCATCGGAAGTATAAAGGATAAACATTAAAAAAAGTAAGTCATGGTCCATGGACAACCGAACGTCCATTGCCGCTATCAGCACGACCGGCGACGCTCCGCCATCACCACTCCTATATCGAAGCTGGCCTGGCCCTGTAAATGACAACCGGGAAGTCTTCGTGCACCTGCCCCTAAGGAGCAGCGTTCGGGAGCAGCAATCATGAACATTGAATCCTTGAATCTATCTCAAGAATCTGACACAAAATCTCGTCATTGCGTACACACGATGAGAAACCCTAACCTCACCGCTCCGAGAAGCTGGCAGGAATCTACATTGGAGCTCCGTATAATCCGTCCAGACAAATGAACATGAGGAGGACCGGAGCCCTTGCGAGAACCAAAACCCTACCTATATAAGCCGAGACACCAGGACTACCCTCCCTGCCGCTGTCCGCTAGAGCGGCAGGCGGAGGGGAGGCGCACGGTTTCGCCGGCGGAGATCAAAGACAAGGTTTCCTGTCAGAGTTGATCTACATACATGGTACATATAGCCTGGAAAAAAATACTTACTAGGGTGAGACGTAGCAAGGAGGGTGCACACGGCCGCCGGAGGAGGCTGGCTGGAGAGAACTGCAGCCTACCGGACGAGGAGCCCCTAGGTCACATCTGGGAAGGATCGGAACCACGCCACCCAGGGGAGCCGCGGCCGGTGAAGGCCACCCGCGCCACCCAGTGAACCAAAAAGGAGACAACCGGGGGTGGTCAGCATCGTCGGAGGAGGAAGCTGCCGACGCCGCCTTGGACCGGCTCGCAGGTAGGCCGGGCGGAGGAACCGGATCGCCATCAAGGAATTCTAAACGCGGTGGTGGTTGACATTCCCGGACATGCAAAGTTGCACCATCGATGGTGCATGAGGCACTTTTGTGCAAAATTTTATAGGGCATGTGGTATCAAGGAGTTGGCCGATGATCTTCAAGATTGTTGTCTCACTTTCTCCGACAAGCGGTTCGCCAACTTGTACAATGCATTGCTCACACACAAGAAACTTGATCCCGGTGGTCTTGACTTTCTTACTAAGAACATTGTAGAAAGGAATAAGTGGGCACGTGCTTTCGATGAAGATGGTCGGAGGTACGGTCAAATGAAAAGCAACTGAAGGAAATATGCCCTAGAGGCAATAATAAAGTTATTATTTATTTCCTTATATCATGATAAATGTTTATTATTCATGCTAGAATTGTATTAACCGGAAACATAATACATGTGTGAATACATAGACAAACAGATAGTCACTAGTATGCCTCTACTTGACTAGCTCATTAATCGAAGATGGTTATGTTTCCTAACCATAGACATGTGTTGTCATTTGATTAATGGGATCACATCATTAGAAGAATAATGTGATTGACATGACCCATTCCGTTAGCTTAGCACTTGATCGTTTAGTATATTGCTATTGCTTTCTTCATGACCTATACATGTTCCTGTAACTATGAGATTATGCAACTCCCGTTTACCGGAGGAACACTTTGGGTACTACCAAACGTCACAACGTAACTGGGTGATTATAAAGGAGTACTACAGGTGTCTCCAAAGGTACTTGTTGGGTTGGCGTATTTCGAGATTAGGTTTTGTCACTCCGATTGTCGGAGAGGTATCTCTGGGCCTTCTCGGTGATACACATCACATAAGCCTTGCAAGCATTACAACTAATGAGTTAGTTGTAAGATGATGTATTACTGAACGAGTAAAGAGACTTACCAATGCGAGATTGAACTAGGTATTGGATACCGACGATCGAATCTCGGGTAAGTAACATACCGATGACAAAAGGAACAATGTATATCGTTATGCGGTTTGACCGATAAAGATCTTCGTAGAATATGTAGGAACCAATATGGGCATCCAGGTTCCGCTATTGGTTATTGACCGAGAATGGTTCTAGGTCATGTCTACATAGTTCTCGAACCCGTAGGGTCCGCACGCTTAACGTTTCGATGACAGTTCATTATGAGTTTATAAGTTTTGATGTACCGAAGGTTGTTCGGAGTCCCGGATGTGATCACGGACATGACGAGGAGTCTCGAAATGGTCGAGACATAAAGATTGATATATTGGAAGCCTACATTTGGACATCGGAAATGTTCCGAGTGAAATCGAATTTTCGAGTACCGGAGGTTACGGAACCCCGGGAACTATATGGGCCATAGTGGGCCTTGGTGGAAAGGAGAAAGGGCCAGCCCTAGGTGGCCGCGCGCCTCCACCCTTCCCCTAGTCCTACAAGGACTAGGAAAGGTGGGCCGGCCCCCCTCTCTCTCTTTCCCCCTCCGGTGAATCCTATTCCAACTAGGATTGGAGGGGGAATCCTACTCCCGGAGGGAGTAGGACTCCCTGGCGCGCCTCCTCTTGGCCGGCCGGCCCCCTCCCCCTTGGCTCCTTTATATACGGGGGCGGGGGGCACCCTAGAACACACAAGTTGATCTACGGATCGTTCCTTAGCCGTGTGCGGTGCCCCCCTCCACCATATTCCACTTCGGTCATATCGTCGCGGAGCTTAGGCAAAGCCCTGCGCCGGAGAAGTCATATCGTCGCGGAGCTTAGGCGAAGCCCTGCGTCGGTGGAGCATCATCATCGTCACCACGCCGTCGTGCTGATGGAACTCATCCCCGACACTTTGCTGGATCGGAGTCCGGGGATCGTCATCGAGCTGAACGTGTGCAGAACTCGGAGGTGCCGACGTTCGGTGCTTGGATCGGTCGGATCGTGAAGGCGACGACTACATCAACCGCGTTGTTAAAACGCTTCGCTTTCGGTCTCACGAGGGTGCGTGGACAGACCTCTCCCTCTCGTTGCTATGCCATCACCATGGTCTTGCGTGTGCGTAGGAAATTTTTTGAAATTACTACGTTCCCCAACAGTGGCATCCGAGCCTGGTTTTATGCGTTGATGTCATATGCACGAGTAGAACACAAGTGAGTTGTGGGCGATATAAGTCATACTGCTTACCAGCATGTCATACTTTGGTTCGGCGGTATTGTGAGATGAAGCGGCCCGGACCGACATTACGCGTACGCTTACGCGAGACTGGTTTCACCGCTGCGAGCACTCGTTGCTTAAAGGTGACTGGCGGGTGTCTGTCTCTCTCACTTTAGTTGAACCGAGTGTGGCTACGCCCGGTCCTTGCGAAGGTTAAAACAGCACCAACTTGACAAACTATCGTTGTGGTTTTGATGCGCAGGTAAGAACGGTTCTTGCTCAGCCCGTAGCAGCCACGTAAAACTTGCAACAACAAAGTAGAGGACGTCTAACTTGTTTTGGGCATGTTGTGATGTGATGTGGTCAAGACGTGATGCTATATTTTTGTATGAGATGATCATGTTTTGTAACCGAGTTATCGGCAACTGGCAGGAGCCATATGGTTGTCGCTTTATTGTATGAAATGCAAAAGCCATGTAATTGCTTTACTTTATCACTAAGCAGTAGCGATAGTCGTAGAAGCAATAGTTGGCGAGACGACAACGATGCTACGATGGAGATCAAGGTGTCGCGCCGGTGACGATGGTGATCATGGCGGTGCTTCGGCGATGGAGATCACAAGCACAAGATGATGATGACCATATCATATCACTTATATTGATTGCATGTGATGTTTATCCTTTATGCATCTTATCTTGCTTTGATTGACGGTAGCATTATAAGATGATCTCTCACTAAAATTATCAAGAAGTGTTCTCCCTGAGTATGCACCGTTGCGAAAGTTCTTCGTGCTGAGACACCACGTGATGATCGGGTGTTATAGGCTCTACGTTCAAATACAACGGGTGCAAAACAGTTGCGCACGCGGAATACTCAGGTTAAACTTGACGAGCCTAGCATATAACAGATATGGCCTCGAACACGGAGACCGAAAGGTCGGCGTGAATCATATAGTAGATATGATCAACATAGTGATGTTCACCATTGAAACTACTCCATCTCACGTGATGATCGGACATGGTTTAGTTGATTTGGATCACGTAATCACTTAGATGACTAGAGAGATGTCTGTCTAAGTGGGAGGTTTTTAATATGATTAATTGAAACTTAAATTTATCATGAACTTAGTACCTGATAGTATTTTTGCTTGTCTATGTTTACTGTAGATAGATGGCTCGTGCTGTTGTTCCGTTGAATTTTAATGCGTTCCTTGAGAAAGCAAAGTTGAAAGATGATGGTAGCAATTACACGGACTGGGTCCGTAACTTGAGGATTATCCTCATTGCTGCACAGAAGAATTACGTCCTGGAAGCACCGCTGGGTGCCAGGCCTGCTGCAGGAGCTACGCCAGAAGTTGTGAACGTCTGGCAGAGCAAAGCTGATGACTACTCGATAGTTCAGTGTGCCATGCTTTACGGCTTAGAACCGGGTCTTCAACGACGTTTTGAACGTCATGGAGCATATGAGATGTTTCAGGAGTTGAAGTTAATATTTCAAGCAAATGCCCGAATTGAGAGATATGAAGTCTCCAATAAGTTCTATAGCTGCAAGATGGAGGAGAATGGTTCTGTCAGTGAACATATACTCAAAATGTCTGGGTATAATAATCACTTGATTCAACTGGGAGTTACTCTTCCGGATGATAGTGTCATTGACAGAATTCTCCAATCACTGCCACCAAGCTACAAGAGCTTCGTGATGAACTATAATATGCAAGGGATGACCAAAACAATTCCCGAGCTCTTCGCAATGCTAAAAGCCGCGGAGGTAGAAATCAAGAAAGAGCATCAAGTGTTGATGGTCAACAAGACCACTAGTTTCAAGAAAAAGGGCAAAGGAAAGAAGAAGGGGAACTTCAAAAAGAACAGCAAGCAAGTTGCTGCTCAAGAGAAGAAACCCAAGTCTGGACCTAAGCCTGAAACAGAGTGTTTTACTGCAAGCAAACTGGACACTGGAAGCGGAACTGCCCCAAGTATTTGGCGGATAAGAAGGATGGCAAGGTGATCAAAGGTATATGTGATATACATGTTATTGATGTGTACCTTACTAATACTCGCAGTAGTACCTGGGTATTTGATACTGGTTCTGTTGCTAATATTTGCAACTCGAAACAGGAACTACGGATTAAGCGAAGATTGGCTAAGGACGAGGTGACGATGCGAGTGGGAAATGGTTCCAAAGTCGATGTGATCGCGGTCGGCACGCTACCTCTACATCTACCATCGGGATTAGTTTTAGACCTAAATAATTGTTATTTGGTGCCAGCGTTAAGCATGAACATTATATCTGGATCTTGTTTGATGCGAGACGGTTATTCATTTAAGACAGAGAATAATGGTTGTTCTATTTATATGAATAATATCTTTTATGGTCATGCACCCTTGAAGAGTGGTCTATTTTTATTGAATCTCGATAGTAGTAAACATATTCATAGTGTTGAAACCAAAAGATGCAGAGTTGATAATGATAATGCAACTTATTTGTGGCACTGCCGTTTAGGTCATATCGGTGTAAAACGCATGAAGAAACTCCATACTGATGGGCTTCTGGAACAACTTGATTATGAATCACTTGGTACTTGCGAACCGTGCCTCATGGGCAAGATGACTAAAACGCCGTTCTCCGGAACTATGGAGCGAGCAACTGATTTGTTGGAAATCATACATACTGATGTTTGTGGTCCAATGAATGTTGAGGCACGCGGCGGGTATCGTTATTTTCTCACCTTCACAGATGATTTGAGCAGATATGGGTATATCTACTTAATGAAACACAAATCTGAAACATTTGAAAAGTTCAAAGAATTTCAGAGTGAAGTGGAAAATCATCGTAACAAGAAAATAAAATTTCTACGATCGGATCGTGGAGGAGAATATTTGAGTTACGAGTTTGGTTTACATTTGAAATAATGTGGAATAGTTTCACAACTCACGCCACCCGGAACACCACAGAGAAATGGTGTGTCCGAACGTCGTAATCGTACTTTACTTGATATGGTGCGATCTATGATGTCTCGTACTGATTTACCGCTATCGTTTTGGGGATATGCTTTAGAGATGGCCGCATTCACGTTAAATAGGGCACCATCTAAGTCCGTTGAGACGACACCGTATGAACTGTGGTTTGGCAAGAAACCAAAGTTGTCGTTTCTTAAAGTTTGGGGCTGCGATGCTTATGTGAAGAAACTTCAACCAGATAAGCTCGAACCCAAATCGAGAAATGTGTCTTCATAGGATACCCAAAGGAGACTGTTGGGTACACCTTCTATCACAGATCTGAAGGCAAAGTTTTCGTTGCTAAATTCGGATCCTTTCTAGAGAAGGAGTTTCTCTCGAAAGAAGTGAGTGGGAGGAAAGTAGAACTTGATGAGATAATCTGTATCTGCTCCCTTATTGGAAGGTAGTTCATCACAAGAAAGCGGTTCTGTGACAACTACACCAATTAGTGAGGAAACTAATGATGATGATCATGAAGCTTCAGATCAAGTTACTACTGAACTTCGAGGTCAACCAGAGTAAAATACGCACAGAGTGGTATGGTAATCCTATTCTGGAAGTCATGTTACTTGACCATGGCGAACCTACAAACTATGAAGAAGCGATGGTGAGCCCAGATTCCGCGAAATGGCTGGAAGCCATGAAATCTGAGATGGGATCCATGTATGAAAACAAAGTATGGACTTTGGTTGACTTGCCCGATGATCGGCAAGCCATTGAGAATAAATGGATCTTTAAGAAGAAGACTGACGCCGATGGTAATGTAACTGTCTACAAAGCTCGACTTGTTGCAAAAGGTTTTCGACAAGTTCAAGGGGTTGACTACGATGAGACTTTCTCACCCGTAGCGATGCTTAAGTCTGTCCGAATCATGTTAGCAATTGCCGCATTTTATGATTATGAAATTTGGCAAATGGATGTAAAAACTGCATTCTTGAATGGATTTCTAGAAGAAGAGTTGTATATGATGCAACCAGAAGGTTTTGTTGATCCAAAGGGTGCTAACAAAGTGTGCAAGCTCCAACGATCAATTTATGGTCAGTGCAAGCCTCTCGGAGTTGGAATAAACGCTTTGATAGTGTGATCAAAGCATATGGTTTTATACAGACTTTTGGAGAAGCCTGTATTTACAAGAAAGTGAGTGGGAGCTCTGTAGCATTTCTGATATTCTATGTGGACGACATATTGTTGATTGGAAATGATACAGAATTTCTGGATAGCATAAAAGGATACTTGAATAAAAGTTTTTCAATGAAAGACCTCGGTGAAGCTGCTTACATATTGGGCATAAAGATCTATAGAGATAGATCAAGACGCTTAATTGGACTTTCACAAAGCACATACCTTGATAAAGTTTTGAAGAAGTTCAAAATGGATCAGGCAAAGAAAGGTTTTTTACCTGTATTACAAGGTGTAAGATTGAGTCAGACTCAATGCCCGACCACAGCAGAAGATAGAGAGAAAATGAAAGATGTTCCCTATGCTTCAGCCATAGGCTCTATCATGTA
The DNA here is from genome assembly GCA_021605205.1 of Aegilops longissima. Classification (NCBI taxonomy): domain Eukaryota; kingdom Viridiplantae; phylum Streptophyta; class Magnoliopsida; order Poales; family Poaceae; genus Aegilops; species Aegilops longissima. The sequence goes on from JAHIAM010000340.1 coordinate 20,145, forward strand.
TGCAATGCTGTGTACCAGACTGACGTATGCTTAGCTGTAAGCTTGGCAGGAAGGTACCAAAGTAATCCAGAGTGGATCATGGACAGCGGTCAAGAACATCCTGAAATACCGAAAAGGACTAAGGATATGTTTCTCGTATATGGAGGTGACAAAGAGCTAGTCGTAAATGGTTACGTCGATGCAAGCTTTGACACTGATCCGGACGATTCTAAATCGCAAACCGGATCGTATTTTTATTAAGCGGTGGAGCTGTCGGTTGGTGCAGTTCTAAACAAAGCGTCGTGGCGGGATCTACATGTGAAGCGGAGTACATAGCTGCTTCGGAAGCAGCAAATGAAGGAGTCTGGATGAAAGAGTTCATTTCCGATCTAGGTGTCATACCTAGTGCATCGGGACCAATGAAGATCTTCGTGATAATACTGGTGCAATTGCATTGGCAAAGGAATCCAGATTTCACAAGAGGACCAAGCATATCAAAAGACGCTTCAATTCCATTCGGGACCAAGTCCAAGTGGGAGACATAGAGATTTGCAAAATACATACGGATCTGAATGTTGCAGACCCGTTGACTAAGCCTCTTCCACGAGCAAAACATGATCAGCACCAAGACTCCATGGGTGTTAGAATCATTCTGTGTAATCTAGATTATTGACTCTAGTGCAAGTGGGAGACTGAAGGAAATATGCCCTAGAGGCAATAATAAAGTTATTATTTATTTCCTTATATCATGATAAATGTTTATTATTCATGCTAGAATTGTATTAACCGGAAACATAATACATGTGTGAATACATAGACAAACAGATAGTCACTAGTATGCCTCTACTTGACTAGCTCATTAATCAAGATGGTTATGTTTCCTAACCATAGACATGTGTTGTCATTTGATTAATGGGATCACATCATTAGAAGAATAATGTGATTGACATGACCCATTCCGTTAGCTTAGCACTTGATCGTTTAGTATATTGCTATTGCTTTCTTCATGACCTATACATGTTCCTGTAACTATGAGATTATGCAACTCCGTTTACGGAGGAACACTTTGGTACTACCAAGCGTCACAACGTAACTAGGTGATTATAAAGGAGTACTACAGGTGTCTCCAAAGGTACTTGTTGGGTTGGCGTATTTCGAGATTAGGTTTTGTCACTCCGATTGTCGGAGAGGTATCTCTGGGCCTTCTCGGTGATACACATCACATAAGCCTTGCAAGCATTACAACTAATGAGTTAGTTGTAAGATGATGTATTATGGAACGAGTAAAGAGACTTACCAGTAACGAGATTGAACTAGGTATTGGATACCGACGATCGAATCTCGGGTAAGTAACATACCGATGACAAAAGGAACAACGTATATCATTATGCGGTTTGACCGATAAAGATCTTCGTAGAATATGTAGGAACCAATATGGGCATCCAGGTTCCGCTATTGGTTATTGACCGAGAATGGTTCTAGGTCATGTCTACATAGTTCTCGAACCCGTAGGGTCCGCACGCTTAACGTTTCGATGACAGTTCATTATGAGTTTATAAGTTTTGATGTACCGAAGGTTGTTCGGAGTCCCGGATGTGATCACGGACATGACGAGGAGTCTCGAAATGGTCGAGACATAAAGATTGATATATTGGAAGCCTACATTTGGACATCGGAAATGTTCCGAGTGAAATCGGGAATTTACCGGAGTACCGGGAGGTTACCGGAACCCCCCGGGAACTATATGGGCCATAGTGGGCCTTGGTGGAAAGGAGAAAGGGCCAGCCCTAGGTGGCGCGCGCCTCCCCTTCCCTAGTCCTACAAGGACTAGGAAAGGTGGGCGCCCCCTCTCTCTCTTCCCCTCCGTGAATCCTATTCCAACTAGGATTGGAGGGGAATCCTACTCCCGGAGGAGTAGGACTCCCCAGCGCCTCCTCTTGGCCGGCGGCCCCTCCCCTTGGCTCCTTTATATCTGGGCGGGGGCACCCTAGAACACACAAGTTGATCTACGGATCGTTCCTTAGCCGTGTGCGGTGCCCCCCTCCACCATATTCCACTTCGGTCATATCGTCGCGGAGCTTAGGCAAAGCCCTGCGCCGGAGAAGTCATATCGTCGCGGAGCTTAGGCGAAGCCCTGCGTCGGTGGAGCATCATCATCGTCACCACGCCGTCGGTTGTGGAACTCATCCCGACACTTTGCTGGATCGGAGTCCGGGGATCGTCATCGAGCTGAACGTGTGCAGAACTCGGAGGTGCCGTACGTTCGGTGCTTGGATCGGTCGGATCGTGAAGACGTACGACTACATCAACCGCGTTGTTAAAACGCTTCCGCTTTCGGTCTACGAGGGTACGTGGACAGACACTCTCCCCTCTCGTTGCTATGCCATCACCATGGTCTTGCGTGTGCGTAGGAAATTTTTTTGAAATTACTACGTTCCCCAACAGCAACATGGCATAATGCTTCAATAGGGTGCTCAAGGGTGTACGTGCATTACCCGTGACGGCAATAGTTCAATACACATTTGACAAGATGAATGCGTACTTTTTAAAGTACTCAATGGAGACGGATAAGCAGATTGCTGGTGAGAACAAGGGAAAGCACAAGTACAATTTCCCACCAAAGGTTGAAGAATGGTTGGAATTTCAATCACGGAAGGCAGACTCCCAAGAAGTTGTACTATATGACGACAACGATTGGATGTATGAAGTGAAAGAGCCTGGAGGAACCACAAATGATGGCCACCAACACGGAGGTCGGGCTTTCAAGGTCTCCCTAACACGGTGTGATTGCACTTGCATGAGGCCATTGTTGCTTCATCTCCCATACTTGCACTTGTTAAACGCATCTCGTGTTAGGAATGTGGACGTCAATCACCCTCTTACCATGTGGGAGTCCGAGTTCTCAATCATGACGGTAAAGAATACATGAGCTCCCCGGTTTCAGCCATACTTGGACCAATCACAAGACCGGAGTATCATGGAGTTCAACTATGGCAATGCGCAAAGTTTGCTTGAATCCACGTGAAAGCAGCTCTAGCTGCTTTCCTTTCCTTCTTCTTCTTCTCTTCTCCCTCCTCTACATCAGCCTCAGCCTCGGTAGGATCCATACCGATAAGAGCAGTCATCTGATGGCGCCACCCATCAGAATCGATGCTCATACGGAGAGGCCTCCCGTCGATAGGAAGATCGGTGATCAAGGAGACATCCTGGAGCGCCACGATCATCTCCCTAGACCGGAGATGGAAACTGTGCGTCTCCGGCCTCCACCGATCAGCAAGAGAGGACACCAGTGGAGCGTTGAGGTTCGGCGTGGACCGACTGACCAACTGAATCCACGGGAGGAGTCCTGCCTGCTGGATGTAGGGTGTGTACCGCTCATCGTAGGGCACGGCAGGACCAGAGACCCTGTGATACCGAATCTTCAGAGGTTCAAGCTTCTGCAAAAAACAAGTACTGACAAATCTTAGGGCATGTCAATTTCAACTTATGGAAAATTTGTAAAATATTTAGATTACTCATTATTAGCATCTCCTTCTCGCGCATCATGCAGGCCCGGTGTCGTGTGTCATAGGCATCGTTAAGAAGGCAAACCATCCTTACAAAGTTCAAACAATAAATATATATGAGTTCATCTCGAATATCGGTATACACTAAACATCTCATATGTGTTCATCTAAACATCTCATATGTATCCATCTACAAGAATCTCAACATCTCCCTCTCACACAATGAATAAATGATTTACAATACTCATTTGAAAAATTCTCATATATATCGCATATGTCATATGTATCTAAAAAAACTCAACATCTCATATTTCCAATAAACTCAACATCCCATATTTCCAATAAGCTCAACATCTCATATATATCTAAAAAACTCAACATATCATATATAGCTACAAAACTCAACATCTTGTAATTATCTACAATACTAGGCATCTCATATATATCTAAAAAAACTAAAACAATCTAGGGTTTCACTAACAAGAATCATATATTGTGAACTAATGAACAATACTAGATTAGTACCACTATGACTACACATCCTAAATCACAACACCCAATCTTGGACAAATAAAGATCCAAACCAAGCAAATCAAGGGTTCCACCCAATCTTGGACAAATCTCTAAAATGGAAACGAATTTATGGAGGAAAAGAAAGGGAGCGGAGGAGTTTACCTAGTAGGAGGGATTCGAGATCGATTCCACGGATGAAATCTCCAGATCTGAGAGGGGTGGGGGGTCGAAGGGGCGCCGTCGCTGCTCTCTGTTGACAGAGAGCAACTGCCCCGGGGAGGGCTGGCCCGATGCGGCTTAAGTCAATGTGCAGCGCCTAAGCGCTAGGCGCTGCACATTACATATGTGGCTCCTGTGCGTTAGGTGTTGCACGGCTGGATGTGGGGCCGCACCTGGCCTCGGGCTGCCACGATGGCCGGGCGTGCGGCGTCTAAGACAAATGCGCTACATAGTATAGTGCAGCGCCCGGCTGTCAGGCGCTACACAAAATGGTTGGTTTGTAAAAAAAAATTAAGATCAGTTGAGATAGTGAATTGATTTAGCTTACAGGACAAATATGTGTATTTTGCCTTTGACATCTACCAGGGTCCAAAATAAAATAAAGAAATAACACATGACAAAGTACTCCCTCCGTTTCTTTTTAGTCTGCATATAAGATTTGGTCAAAGTCAAACCTTGTAAAGTTTGACCAACTTTGATGGAAAAGATATCGACATCTATAAAATACTAAAGTTATATGGTATGAAAGTTAATTTCATGATGCATCTAACAATATTGATTTCATATTGTCAATTTTTTATATTTTTTTTTATAAACTTAGTTAAAGTTGATAAAGTTTGATTTTGACCAAATCTTATATGCAGACTAAAAAGAAACAAATGAAATATGACCAAATCTTTTGCCCTCAAAATTATTTTGCCGTGCGGGCGAACTTGATGCGCGGTCGGAGGGGGGACGACACCGCCGGTGTACTCCAGCGACGACGCCGCCATGGTTGCTGACGTCAGCCAGCACCCGGCGCACGCGGTCGGCGCGAGCAAGACAGCAACCAAAGCCAAGTGGATGAATGATTGGGGTGGGGAGGGAGACAAAATAAATTCAGGTGTTTTTTGCTTCGAGGGGGGCGAGGAGTAGTACGGGTTGATTCGTGATAAAGGCAGGGGGCTAACTGAAAAACTCGCGGCGCTGACCAGCCCTGGCCACCTGGCTCCACTTGGCGAGTTTGGATTGGCTGTGGACTAAACTTGCACATCCATGACAAGTTCAGGGACCAAATAATCCACTTTTTCAACATCAGGGACCAAACCATCACCTGACATGCAAGTTCAGGGACCTGCAGTGCTATTACCTCAAAATAAAATAAAGAAATAACACACGACAAAGTACTCCCTCCGTTTTTTTAGTCTGCATATAAGATTTGGTCAAAGTCGAACCTTATAAAGTTTGACCAACTTTAATGGAAAAGATATCAACATCCACAATACTAAAGTTATATGGTATGAAAGTTAATTTCACGATGCATCTAACAATATTGATTTCATATTGTCAATTTTTTATATATTTTTTTATAAACTTAGTTAAAGTTAACAAAGTTTGATTTTGACCAAATCTTATATGCAGACTAAAAAAAACAAAGGAAATATGACGGAACTTTTAGAGCACCCACGTCACTTGTTAAAAAGCAATGTGTGTGATGTCAATTCTTTTGCCCATCCTCCTCGCCCACCCAGTCACACGGCCACCCCCCACCCCCACCCAACCCCCACCTGGTCGGCGCCGCCGGACGAGGCTGCCGCGCCTCCGTTCATCGTTGGGCTTGTCGTCCCCGCCACCATACGCGGGGTTCGTCTCCACCGCGACCCTGTCTCCTTTCCAGGCCGCTCCCTCCAGATCCGACGCTCGCCTTATCCTTATCCAGATCCGTCCGCCTCTTTCGAGGTTACCGGCGACTTTCTCCGTATTCAGCAGTTAGGGGTACGTAGCTCAATTTTCTGGGATTCAACAGTGAGTTCTTGTGCCTAACAGTGGAATGGAATCCGTGGCGGAGGGGGACGATTGTGATGGTCTTCTCCGACTCTGCCTCATCTCCGTATGCGTGTCTCTCTTACCTTGATAAGTATATCTAGCCGCAAGGCCGACCCGCCGTCTCAAGGTTATCATCAATAACTTGTTTTGTAAACTGCTGCAAGGCCTCAACAAGTCGCTAGCTATAGATAGGGCTTCAAGCTTGGCCGTTCCAGCAAGCTTTTTTGTGCAGCAGAACAAACCTAGGCTGTCTGGCTGCAGCCATACATACATACATCCATCTGCTGCGGCATCCAATCAAATCATGGTAGATTCACTGCCCCCTCTCTTCTTCTAGCCCGCTTTGTCTTGCTACTAATATTAATTCTCTCCTTTTGGCTTTGCAGAGCCAAGATGATGCCCAAGACAGAATCAGTGCGCTCCCTAGCGACATCCTTATCCGAATCCTTCAACTCCTTCCGGTGCGCAGTGCGATTCGGGCCGGATCGCTCTCCAAACGGTGGAGACACCTCCCTCACCAGCTCCCTTGTCTGCTCATGGGTGTATCTGACATTCAGAGCGCTACCTACGTCACGCTGGGTCAGATCATGGGGGCGTACACAGAAACGACGAGGAGGTTGCTATCGTCCACGTGCGAATGCGGCAGCCGTTCCATCAAGAGCCTGAGACTTACCTTTTACCTTTCAAAACCTTTCTTGTGCCCTATTGGCCATGCCGTCGGGGATGTAGCCAGGAACGGCGACACTGAATGCCTCGAGTTTGTGATATTCACGCATCTTGCGAGACCAAGCAATGCTCAACTTGTCTTGTTTGGACAGCGCTTCATGTCCTTCTTCCACTCTTGCCCTGTCGCCTTCAGATGGCTCACAAGGCTAACTCTCCACAACCTTGCATTTGGAGACTCGGATGTGCCCAATCTCCTCAATGCTTGCGATAAGCTTCAGTTCCTTAACTTGAGATGCTGCAAATTGGGTCCGAAATCTGTCCTCACCATAGACGCCCCGTCATCAGAGCTCCAGAAACTTGAATTGTTTTGCTTTGAGTGCGTGCGGGTTGATCTAGCAAGTCTTCCTAAGCTGAAGCAAGTGCTCTGTGATACTTGGTGGGCTGTGACCACACCTATGTCTTGTGGCTTTGTTCCCCAACTTGAGAAAGTAAGCCTCGCCTCTGCTGCCCTGTCTGGGCAGAAGCCATTCACATTGAGCAAGTGTTTATCTAGTAGTAGTAGAAGAAGCCTCTCGACCTTGTGTCTGGATTTTTGCTCTCAGATGGTAAGTTTCTACTGCTACAACTCACTCTGCGTCTATGCCTCGTTCATCTATTATTTCAATGTATATATACACATTGCTACACGTCTCATGCATGCTCCATATTTGGCTTTTTACAAGTGCAGATCTGGATTCAACCGGAAGATCCTAAACAGCTCACACGTATATTCAGTAGCCTTAGAGATGTTTATATCTACAATGTCTTTGCTGAGTGTGATTTGAATTGGACATTCTTTATCCTCAAAGCTGCACCTTCACTGAAGAACTTCTATGTAAGTCTGTTAATTAAGATTTTCTATGCCACTTGCCCACTTGATATTATTTTTTTCTTTGACATGTTTATGCATTTTCAGCACTAACTATATACCAGCATGCCACTAGCGCTCTTCTGTCACCAATAATAAAGATGAGAGCAGGATATGTGCAAGTGTAAATAGTTAGTTGTATTGCACAAGCTAGAACACAAGGCAAACACACTCAGTCACTCGCAGCTTTAACGAAAGGTACTACATGCCGCATTGGGATGTAGGCAATATGAGATTCATTAAATGATATCATTGACGATGCAATGCAAAAAGGTAGAAATTCTTAAACATGGATTTTCTTTGGAGAGAATTTCCATGCAAGATAATGTTAGAATTCCTCCAAATTTCTACAGATCATGATATAATTGCATAGGTACCATATACAATGTCATTCCTGTTTCAGAGAGCTGTATGCAAATTCCCCTAAAACCATATGAGGGCCTATCTTTAAATACTAATATGAAGCTCAATGCATTTTTTTGAATATTACTCCCTCCGATATTGATGCAGGTTTAGTACAACTTAGAACTAAAGTTGTACTAGAGCAGCGTCAATTAATATTGATCAGAGGGAGTAGTACATTTACTTGTAAGTTTTTGTAGCTACCGGTCTGTCGCTGTACTGCATCTTGAAAACTAGTATTGAGGTTGTTGCTGATTTTATATGTAATATTTGTCGTTTCTTTTGTTGTTGGGTCCATGCAGTTATCTCGACACTCTTGTGAACCCAACAAGTTTGAGGATATTGCCAAGAAGACCGACTTGGTGTGGGAAACCTCCAGTTTCAAGCATTTGAACTTGAAGCTGCTGTTCATGAAAGGGTTTTCGGAGGATGAGAAGGTGATGAACTATATAAGACTTGTCATGAAAAGATCTATGGGCTTGAAGAGAATCGAACTGCATGATAAAGACCCATGTGAGGAGTGCAAAGCCATATCCCCTGAGTGTTTAAGGTTTCCTGTGCATGAATCTAGCAAGCGTCGGATTAAGGAGCAACTCACATATGGATTCTCCTTAGATGTGGAGATAATAATGGGATGATGCATATGATCAATCAGTGCGCAGAACCAAGTCAGTTGCTTAGCACGCCCATTAACTAGGGATATATATAGAGAGAGAGAGTAGGTGCGAGCATATGTAGGCTTACTTTTTGACTTTTTCAGAGACAAGGTGAGTGCCCGTGTGTTGCAACAGGAGCCAAAAAAAATCATGTTTACAATCAAGGTATTGGGTTAAACTAACACCTGTTATTGTAATTTTTTACACACATTTAGTAGGTCAATGTGTAGAACTTAGCTCATTTGACATGCATGGGACCCAGACATTGGATATCAAAGCAACAACAAATGCAACCATGTGAGCATCATACTAGTAACGGTCTAAAATAAAGTTCATTTTTAAAGATTATCCTTCCAAACAAAACGTAATGGCTGGTTATTGAAAGTGCACAAAAAGTTGCAAGCGAGAATGAAAAAGCGTGTGTCTATGCGTTCCAGCAACAAAGCATATGCATAAATACATTGATTATGCCTTTTTATGTAAAAAAATCTTTACAAATTGAACATTACAAGTCGAAAATAAAAAGAAAACAGAAGTGACACCAAACATATTTTTCAAAGTGTTAACTAAGATTTGATAATCCACAAGGGACCTATCCACAATGTAGCCTGGCAAACAGTATTGTGGTAGACAGTCAGATCGACGGTTATTGTGCCGATCGCCCCATTATCGCGACTCTGCAAGAGTTGCTCCTGTTACCTAATCTCATGGAAGACACGTAATAGCTTGAACATATTTTGGAGATAACTTGGGCCTCTTTGATTCACAGGGTTTCCAAAACGTAGAAGTAGTAGAAGTATAGGATTTGAGTGGCGTGCCCACTTGAATACTAAAGGATTAGCAAACGAGCGCTTGATGCCACAAGAGAAACAAAGAAATTGTAAAAGGAGGTTGAAGTAGATGTTAGATTTCCTATGAAATGTAGTACAAAAGATTTCATAGGACAAATTCCTATGGGATCCAATCCTATAAATCAAAAGACCAACGTAGGAAAATTTCCTATGGATTTCAATCCTTCAGAAGTCCTATAAAATTCCTCTGAATCAAAGTAGCCCTTATTGTTAATAAATCTGTTTTGCTTTGTGCACATTATTGGCGGCGACATCTTGATGACAAAGGTGATGTTGCATGGAAGAAAATTATCATGCTTCCGTTTACATCTTAGTGCGGCATGTGCTTGCGGGTGTAAGCAGCTTCAAATTCAAGAACTTCGTACAAAGCATCTTGAAGGAATATGTACATTTTTTGTGAAAAAAAAGGTGAGATTTGTTGAGTGAGAAGAATAGCTCAACACGATAAATGTATGAAGAGATTCAAATGTTTGGATCCTGGCAAACTTAATAAGAAAAAAGTGCAAGTGAACTAAACGAGTAGATGGCAAACTTGAAGAAAAAAGTACTTTATTTGTCATTTGTTTCTATTTTAGTTCGTTCACCTAAAGAGCTATAAAGTCAGATTCTTTTCTAGAAAGATGATAATGTGAACAAAACACACATCATAAAAAAAATGCACACATTCATACATTTCAAAAAAAAAGTTGATATTTAATATTGGTTCTGAGAAGTACCCATAATCAATTATCCAAAACGTAGTTTAATATTCTCCTGAAAGGAGCAGTATCACATTATCCGTAGCATCACAAGAGTGCATGCGACAGAACTTGTAACAGTTTGTTAGACAGCTCCATGACTACATATTATCCGGTAACACTTGACAAAGCTTGCACCTACTCATTACTACCAAGGCATATTATCCCGTAACACGTGACTAAGGCAACACCTACTTATCACCACGGAAGGTCATCACCACGAAGGTAGCTACGGAGTTCTTTTGAATTAACCGGAACTTCAGGTGTCAAATCGAGCTCAGGATCCAAAGCGCTCAGCTCCAGTGAGGTCACTCCTTGAGCAAGCTCCAACTCTGGACTGTACAAGTTCAGCGGCTTTGTCGAATCATCGGATGGCCAGTCTAAGCTATTGACAGCCTAATAACGACATAAAATGAATAAGGCACAGCAATTCAAAGCATAATCATGAGTATTCACAGAACTAATTATAGAATATCTCACATCTGTTGCTTGGAGATATTTGCTAAGCGCCTGATTCTTCTCTGTTACATCAGACCTTATGTTGTAAAGGTAGAACTGAAGCATTGCAATCCTAAAGAGAACAGCTTGTTAGAGATGGCAAAAATGAAAGTCCAATGACAGATGATGGTAGTGACTTACATGTTATGACACGCTCTAATCACCTCCTGTGTTGAAGCGGCCGACAAAACGTGCTCGTTAACCAAAGTAATTGCTTCATGGCAAGTTCGCTCAAACTCCATTTTCAGCTTCTGGAGATAGATCGTCATGATCTCCTTATCCTCCAATTTGAGCTCGAAAATTTGGATCATCCGAAGCTTAGACTCCAATATCTCAACCAAGGCATTGCGAAGATAGTCAAGCTCATTTTGAGAAATCTGAACGCCCAATTTAGCAATCGATGAAAAGTAGCTGACAACATCTACAAGTAGAATAAACAAGTTATTTACTGAAACTATTATGCAATCCTCTCTACATTAGTTTTGACAGTTTGAAACTAAAGTTGATACTAGTGCAAACTGGGCAGTTTTGCCCTATGGGTCTTTTCTCTACACTTGTAGTTACACACTAGTTTTGCCCTATATCCACCACGGCTTATATGAAGAACAGATGCAAGGTCGCACTATATCGGCAGAGCTTACAAAGTTTTTGGATGCATGGGGTGGTCTGCTCCTTTTATTAACTTTATTGGTTTTATTGTCGTGGCAGATTTCCTTGAGCGGGTTATCTCTTTTTAGAGGGTCAGGATTGTGTGGAACCGCAAGGTCTTCTCTATATAGCTTTGCATGATGTCTGGTGATATGCGTACATTCCCTGTGAACATCTGACTTGATGTTTGGTGATATATATATTTATTAGAGTGGAATTATGAATCCATTGAGTCTAACAACCTTGGGGTAAGCTCATGCATTGGGATATATTGGGGCCAGGCTGTATTTGCGTTGTTTGGTTGCTTATAGTCTTGGGTATATTCTTGGTATCAGGTGGCAAAGATTGTGGACGAGATGGCCTGTTGTTTGATTACACCTTGCAAATTGTCTTTCCCAACTTAGCTTCTAGCTAGGTACTCCCTCCCTCCCATAATATAAGATCGTTTTTCAAGCTATGTTGGATAGAGGGAGTACATTTTACTTGTTTAGGCATGGATAGTTATCCTGTGTTTTGTTGTGTTTATATGGGTAGGCATTTGCAGCTGATGAAATGCTTGTGCCAGCTCATGATAATAAGAATGAATTAGCAATTAAATTGATCCATTTATTAAACAGTACAGTAGTCAACATTGTAAGTAATTGTTTGATATAGTTATGCGCTCGGTCAATAAAACTGAAATCCAGCTTCTGATTCTTTTCCCTTTGCTATGGATATGACGACAAGACAAGTAAGTATTAATGTTCCAACTTTTCTGTAATATGCTCCACGTCCTTATGAAGTCTCAGTTGAGCCACACCCTTTATTCTTGAAATTGGAACTAATTTGACGGGTTTTCAAACATCAGTTTGAGAGAAATGTGTTTTGCCTTGAGAAAAAATTCGTCGAGTTCTGTCATGGTTCTTGCTACTGCTGTTCGGTGCTCTTCTTGCATACGTAATATGTTAACTTTGTGCATCTACTTTCTAGCATGACAAGACTTTTGCTTATACGTCTGTGTCCATCTTCTATTCAGATTTTATTCATGTGTTTATTCTATGCTCCTACCAGCAGGCCAAAAGTTGCCCCTAGAGCTTCAGCGTAAGGACTCTGGCTTTCAAGGGAGAGAAGAGGGCATCACTTTTTCTCTTCAAATGATACTCTTTGTAGTGAGTCTGTTTCAAAACAAGAAGTGAGTATTTCTGTAGTATAGTATTTTTGCTTACAATTAATGAGCTACAGTGAAGGCAACATGCGATGATGGAGCCCCTTGAGTAGTTGTTTTGATGTGTTATAATGGAAACTGTGACTTTGTAAATGAAATAAAGTGCGGTTAAGAAAAGAATGATGTTTGCTCTATTCATTCTTCATCTCTTTCCTCATGATGCTAAAAAGAAAATGTAAGAATTATTAGTTTTCAAGTGGATCAGCTGTGTATAACTTAAATAAACATGCCCAACTATCAATATCGTCCCACTATAATTTGAGTGATTTGCACAATACAAACTATAAATTGTTTGAACATTGATGTTTTGCTGATATATGTAATCACTTTTTTTCACGATGGGCGCGGGCGCGGCAACGCGCGCCTTTATGGTCTAGTAATAACATAACATTGAGGAGATGGAATGAAGTCTTAAATCTGTGCTCTGTATGTTGATTCTACCCTCCATCTTTTACAGGCGCACAGCACATCAGACAAAGCAAAGCAGAAGCAAAAAACAAAAGAACAAGGCATGGCAGCCACAAGTATAAGTTGGTCATCATTTGCGAAGGTGCTTTGGTGAACTGAAAGCCCGAGCCAGCATCGATCACCTTTCCTATGGCTATGGAAGTGCACGCTAGCTCATATGTATGCATACTAAATCTGGACACCTCTGGATCAGTTTGCGTGTGTGTATCCAGTAACAGAAGTTGCGCTCAGTCCGAGCGAAGAAACCGAGAATTTCATTGGCATTTGCAGGGATCCAGAGAGAAATCGACAGTTGCAAATATAATCTTAGAGAGGTGAAACACTCAAATACTGGGCTGCTGAGACATCACGCACGTCCCACTGCTCGGGTAGTGTCGACCACAGCTCAGTTCATCACACTCAAATACTGGGCCTCAAGTTCCTTCTGATAATGATAAAACACTTGCTTTCCTACACCAAAAATAAAAGTAAAGGTGATTTCGTGGGATGGGAGGAACACTTTGTACTCCAACAATGCTAGACGCACCGCCGGAATGGGGACTAGGCAGGGAAAGCTTTATTTCATCCTCATGGAGCCGCCGCGTCTCGTTTTCCTGAGCAGGACACAAACCCTAACAAAACTGAAAAGAACGACTAAAAACGAAAATCTCCCACCGGCCCTTACCGAGATCCACCGCGGCCCCATGTCCCTAGGGCCACCGAAGAGGAGGTGGACCTGCGGCGGCACCGGCGAGAGACAGCAATCCTAGCTTTTTTTGGAGGAGGAGTCTGCGGCTACGTATATCCTTGACCTAACCTGACTTCACTGGCATTTCTCTCTTAAAAAAATAGAAAACTCAACTATCACAACACCTCAGTTGTCCTAAAAATCTCTAAAAGTTGCTTTTCAAAAAAAATTTCTCTACTACTTAAAAAGAACGTAAGGCTCCCATTTCACGTTTCTTTCCACCACCCCTTCGTCCAACATTTTATGTATATGATAATCAATCACCTTAATTTACTGACCTTCTGAATCAATTCCACTTTAGTTTACTTATCAAATTTCTAGGTAAAATATAAGGTAATTCATGGTCAAAATTTGATGCACATTTATTTACACAATTGCATATTATTGACAGGTAAATCACAAGTTAATGTAATAGAATATTTATATCCCGTTGCAAACGCACAGCCACTGTTCTAGTATAAATATAAAAGACATTACACCTCATAGTAAAAAAGAAAAAGATAGAGCAACCAAAGTAACTCCCCTCGATTTTAGCTTCGTCTTACGTGAATGCTCCGATCCTAGCAGACCATTCTTTTCTCTATGCCGCCACACTCTGGTCCACGAACTTCGATTTTGCGAGCTTTTGTTTGCAATCCGATTTAAACATAAAAACATTCTTTACATTATCCCATAACATAAAGAATGTTTTCAAATATTATGGGACGGAGGGAGTAACTTATACCATGGCATGGGAAGCAAAACCGTATAGAGATATGAAAAGGAGCAAAATATTGTTACTCCCACGCCCTTTCTTTCAACCTTCACGAACAAAAAGGAAATTAGCACTGAAGAGAAGAAACAAAAAATTAATTAAGAAACAAAAGAAAAAAGGAGTATTGACAGCTGTGGGGTTTGAACCCACGCCCTTTCGGACCAGAGCCTAAATCTGGCGCCTTAGACCACTCGGCCAAACTGTCTTTGGTGACAAGAGTCTACAAACATCCTATTACTACTCTTCCGATGCCTCCAGCTGAGGAAAACTACATAAGCTGAATCCAGATGGGAAGGAAGTTCAACGTCTATGTTTGTTGTGGTTCGGCTCACATGCATGCGTGGGCGTACAATCAATCTCCTGTATATGCTTCAGAGGCCTCAAAATCCTTGCTGCAAACTGAGTATGTTCCATCACATGCGACAACTAAAACCTCTTTGTGCAAAACACAAAGCCATATATTTCTTTTATGAACTTATTACATAGTATGTGACAATTGAATCACACCAGTTGCAGAGATCTTGCCAACAACAGAGGAAAATTAAATTTCACATCAAACTGAAAAGAAAAATCACCAGCAGAACTGAACATGTGCCATAAACCTCGGCTTTATTTCCTTTTTCCCGGGAACAATTTTTCGTTCCAGAAGAAAAAAAAAAGTCTCATATATAACTATAACAAACAGCACCCCATATGCGCGCTCCGATAAACAAACGGAGGCGGAATAAATCGCAGGAAACAAAATTGCAAGCTAAGATGCCATTGGCACCCTCACCATCTTATTCTTGCTACAGGAACCAATATGCAACCATAGGTCACAACTAGCAACTACATATGCACAGTTTAAATAAAACAATCAGGTTTTATTCCCCTTTTCTTCACATGAACCCGAGCTGTGTCAGGTCGTCGTCGGGGACCTCGAGGACGCCCGAGAAGTCGCAGTCTTGTGGCAACGAATCATCAAGACCATCAGGGAACCACGAGCTGAAATCGCCGCCTTCCTGCACGTCGAGACCCACCGGGACGTCCAACATGTCTTCGTCTATTCCAGGCAGGCTTGCTGGCATCACGGGATGGGTGGATCGCTGGGTGGGACCAGCTCCTGGTTGCCGAGCGATTGTCGCTGCGCCTGAGGTGCCTGTCGATGGCCCCGGGCGCTCCTGCGCTGACAGTGCTGGAGATGGCTCGGCGGCTCTGCCGAGGACGTCGCCGGAGGCTGATAGCTGCACCAGCTTCTGCTTTGACTTTGTCTTGTTTCTGCGGTCACCGCTCCTCCCGCTGCCTGAGGAGCGGCGCCCTGATCTTCCACCAGAGCCCTTTGCCGATGCTTCTCTGGTGCGGTCCCTTTCCCTCTTGCCCTTTTTTGATCTTGTTGCAACACCTGGAAATTAATGGGCAAGCACAAGTCGATGTTAGCTCCTGAAGCACCGGTGCCGGTAACAAACAACGATATGATTTTTCTCTCTTATCGACAGTAGTTGCGCGTGTATTACCTTCTGTGGATTTCGTGTCGCTGGTTGGGAAGGGCGCAGATAGCACGCTCCAAAGAGAAGGCTTTCTGAAGCAGCTCCTCTTCGTTCCCTCAAACCTCTGGCATCGGGCAAGGGTGCGTCTGGCAAAGGCTGAGGAAAATGCTAGTTCTTTTTCAGCCCTACTGACAACAACCTTGTTTTGACGAGAACCGGCTCGAGTACCCTACATATCATCAAGACATACAATCAATATCCAGTATTACTCAGCATTCCTCTATAAACGGTACTGTTAAAGCGCTGACAAAAGAAGAATGAACAACCTCCACAGCCTCCACACCCTACATATCATCAAGACATACAATCAGTATCCAGAATTACTCAACATTCCTCTATAAGGAAAACTATAGTATATAAGAGCAGGATGATCATTCTCGTGATAAGGTATTAACATCGATATCAGAAATGCGACCATGTAGAGAGATGCCTCAAGTACCTGAAGTTTACTGTACGCGCTTTCAACCAGTTTGTTCAATGCATGTTGCTCTAAGCTCCTGTCAGTAGATTTTTAAGTTAGCCACTGAACAAATCCTATACAGTGCCATTTAAGATATAATCCACAAACAAAAATCCATTTATACCTCTCCTCGATACTTTTTGTATCTTGAATTGCTTTGTCTAACTTATGCAATCCATATTTCTTTTCCTTCAACTGCAAAATAAAAATGATACATTATGTAAACTGTTAAAACCCTAATGAGAAGAAAACTACATATGATTCAGAGATAAGAGAAGGCATCAAAGGAAATGAATCAAATGATAAGTCTTAAAATAGGATGACATGAATTATCAATCTATTCCGGTTGAATCTTTATCTTATGGTGTAGATCAACCACTTAAAGCCACTGAAACTTTTATATAGACCCCTTGAGGTATTCCATATTGCACTTATATGCTGTTTTCTAGTGATATGGACATACCACCTTCATTTTGTGCTGACTAGATTTGGACCCCTGCCGTTCAAATTGGAATAATGACAATTTAGGATGGCAAGATTAAGATGTATACGTGATATTATGGCTCCAAACCATCATGAAGGGTACCAAGATGCAGTTCTTCCATGGAAAATAACTAGTAGTTATTTGATAGTCGTATATGATGATGTTAATAGACGTCATTCAACAGATTACATTACCCCTATACTTCCATATGTTGATGCAAGGTGAACAAGGCCTTATATGCTCAAATTCAAGTGTCCATTTTTTTTTCCTTTTCGAATAACCAGTACACCAAAACCCAAGCTCTAAAAACATGAACAAAATTGTAACACCTTACACTAATCTGATGCAATCACAGTAACACATGGGGGATTAATAGGTTGAGCATCCATGTTTAATGAAATGACATTTTACTTAAAGCGCATTGAAAGCATGTTACAAGGAGTGGTTGCAAAGGTAACCTGATCATGTAGCCTTCTCCTCAGCTCTGAAATCATTTTATTGATGTTCTCATCCCCTTCATCATCTAGATTTGGCTGAAATCATAATGCAAGATAAGGCAAGAAACAAAAATCAGATGTAAAAAGGAAAAGTTCACTAAAGTAAATTTTGATATTGGCTGGTTATTGCATGAAATTAACCAGCCATTACACAGGATGACAGGACTACACAAAAATTGAAATATGCAAAAAATGACATCAAATATCAGAAGTAAAAAAATGCGAACTAAATGTATGCCTAGGCATAGTATGCTTCTAACCATGTTAGCTGCCAGAGTAAAACAGCCGATAATATATAGTAGCGATTGCATACTAGGATACCGACATTAAGGCATTTCCTGCAAGGATCTCAACTACTCTTCGAAATCATCTGTGTTTGTGGCTACTTAATAAATTATCTTAAACTATGACGAGCATCAAACCATACAACACAGCTCCTCAATTTTAACCCTTCCATGTACAAGGCTCAAATGCCCAACACTAATAGTTTTACGTTTACAGAAGGAATAGAAACCTTGTGTGGCAAAGATAACATACCAAGGAAGATAAGTCCCTGTCAACTAGCACCAAACAAACACATAAGACTGCTCAAATTCTGCCAATTTGTGATGTTTCATGTTATCTGATTTCTAGGCATACAAACTTATAAAGAACTACATTCAGGGGTATTTAAGTTTTCAAATGCTCAAGATGTTAAGAGATGCAGGCTTTATGGAATCATACCACTGTCTCTAGACAAATGCCAATACTTTCCAGCTCAATCAGAATCTTATCATCCGTAGACATCTGCCTGTACTGATATTCATGTGGAGGTATAGAGATATTTTTCCTGGAATTTCCACACTGCTGTGAAATCTGTGGTATTAAGTCATGCAAAGGGCCATATTCTGGGTGTACAGCACCACCGAATCCATCTGATAAACTCTCGCAATGGATCGAAATTTGACTACTGGAGCTCATGAAATTGCTCGAAGCTGTGTATCCATCACACAGGCTCTGATTTACCACCGAAGAATTGCTTGAATGTGTAAAATCCACACTCAACCCAGAATTATATGTTAGGTCACTGACTTGAAGTTCATTAGTTAGGTATCTGTCGGCAGTGCAGGAAATATGGCTAGCTGCAAACGTATCTCTTTGCACATCACTGGGGCCAGAAAAATTATCTTCCATGATTAAAGCTGAAAGGAGTCTGTGTGCCATCGGGGCCATCTCATGAAACCACTCATTGGGTTCTACATTTTGTGTCCCATTGATGTGGTTTTCCTCGCCAGGGATACAACTTCTGACAGGTCCTTTTGTTCTAACTCCACTGGTTTTGCTTAGCTCAGATGAGAGAGATGAATTAGATGCAGCCAGCACCTGAGAAGAAATCTCCTCCTGTAGATGTTATGGAACACGTCAAGCACTGAAGCAAAGATACGAGCTCTAAAAAGTGAGATGAACTTCATGAGAGGGCAAAGTTTTCTTAGATGGGATGACTCACGCAAGAAGTGTAACATACCATTGTTTGTGGTTTGATGCAGTCGGTGGATGCTATGACATTATGTCCACCATAGGACATGTTCATCTCAAGCTCTTCCACAAGGTCAATCTGACAATGAACTTCAAGTGAGAATTGGTCCAAACCCAGCAAGGAAGCAAGTATGGTCGAGCATGACATATTTAAATTATAATGGGCACCAACCTGGTGCTCTAAGAAAGCTAAATTTTCAGAGCTTATGAAAGTTAGCATTGGCTCCATCTCCTTCCAAAAAGGTCCAGAATATGCACCAACTGCAGAAAAAAAAAACAGAAAGTTATAGCGCATCAGCCCAAAGAGATGTGACATAGCTCAACCGGCAAAATCAGACGAGAATAAACGCACTGATAGCACTGCGAGCAGCATTTGCAGCAGCTAAAAGCTCCTCTAGGTCACCGTCTGGTTCAGCTGCAATGATCAGTTAGTTATTAAAATCGATAGGCTAAATTAGGGCAGAGGAGACGGAAAGTATCCAAAATTGAACCATAATAGTTGAAGCATAAAGGTGAAGTGCCTTTTTACAAACCTGGTATAACTGTAGGCTTGCAATTCAGAGTCTGTTCGTGACTGGGTGAAGTTTTGCAGTCAGAAGGTTTAGTCATCATGGAGTGCCCCACTTTACTGCACCAGCGTTTAGAAGCCCAAATCAGTTTCATATAAAGAAACTAAAATTCACATTGTTACTGAGGAAGCATTAGGTACCTTTCATTATTTTCTTCTCCAGCTCTTACACATTTTAGTGGTTTTCTTGTTCCTGTAGCATCCAAATTTTCTTCTGATATTGAAGAGCACCCTTTTAAGTCCATAGAACCTCTTCCGCTCCTCCCGTGCCGAAGAACACCTCCATGTTCAGGTTTTTCTTTTGAAGGTGCCTTATTTGATGGAACAATTGATCCTGTTGCATTGTGGACTGCAGTTGCCTCCTCATTCTCCAGCTCACCACTATTCTTGACTTTCTCCTTGGCCTTGCTTTCGGTAGCAGCGAGCCGCCCACTTTCAAACAACCCAACAGGAGATGAGATGTTATCAATCTTGGCTACTGTTTGTGAGTTACTACCAGTAACGTTTTTTGGAACCAAAATACTGCATGACTCAATAGATGCTGACCTAGCAGCAGTATCAAGTGGAGATCCATCAGATAAGGCTTCATCTAAATTTGAGACTGGAGACACTACATTCGCTCTCCTTGTTCGTGACATTTTCTGTGGGCGCTGACCAACCCAAGCAATCGGAGGTGTAGATGCATTTGAAGGTGTCGAACCACCTGAACGTTTGCGGTTTGCCATGCTTCTCAAAGGTGAGGCTTTATTTGAGCAAGGTGCTTCTTCGCATTCATCGCTTACTCCAGCTGAACGTTGGAAGGGGGGCATGACAAGTGAACTTGTTCTTGGTGACCTGCATGCTTTAGTCTTGGGCGAGGGACTTAAGTTTGTATCAGAAGTATGTACCCTGCATATACAGAAATGCAGCAGATCATCAGAAGAATTAAGAATGATAATATTGCAGTACTTATTCAAGTATATGCAAACAAACAAAGTGTGATTTGTCAAGATGAGAGTTACTTATGCATGAGAATAAAGTAAAGGACTATGCTTACTTGTTTCCTTTTATCATAGCACGTTCCATTCCAGGTCCAGCATGCCGGATTCTTCTTTCATTTGGTACACTGGCATAATCAACATCAATCTTGGATAGAATACGCGACCCAATGTTATTCTGCTGAAAACTGCTATCCATCTTGCTACCTGCTACTGCTCCGGCAAAAGCTCCATGTCTGCAATAAAAGAATGAAAAAGGTGAGTTCTAGCCTGGTAAGGAAATGATGACATAATTAGCAGAACAGATGTCACATATAGCCAAATAGTGCTGGTAGAGGATTTAAGTAGAGTAGATAAGCAGCACAAATATGATTGCAACCTAACGAAAAACCTATGTGGATCAAATAAATAAACAGCAGTTTAGCCAACAAAGAGTTGAAGAAACCCCAAGCACCAATCTCGGGGTTACGCCTGATGGGCATACATAGTAATGACATTCATCTTTCTAGTGATGCTTGTCTTTTTTCAATGCACTGCATCTCAGGCCTCGCTCTCTATTTCAATTATGAACTTTGTCTGTATGATGTTTCACCAACCTAGATGTCACATTTACCATAGTACTATGCTTGAGTTGTTTTCACATTACAAACTTTAGTTCAGCATAGTACTCAATTAGGACTAGAACTCGGTGAGTTTTCAGTAAAAAAAAAGAACAAAAACTTGAAGCAACAGGTAAGCACACCAAACAAAATTTACCTGAATGCAAGACCATCACTAGACCGCGGACGTGCTTCGTTGGTTGGCCTGTTTTGACCCACAGGTTTAACATCTCGATCAGCATCATTGCTTCTACTGAGCATTGTTCCCAGAGAGCGCTTGCGTTTTACTTTAGGTGAGACCTGTGATTTGTCCTCAGACAACTCCGATACTGTAACAGATGTTCTTGCACAAGTTTTTTCCTTCTCCAGTGGTGAAGTTTTAGCACTATTAGCTAGAGGACCTTGCCTTGTCGGTATACTACCACGTCCTTCCAACTGAAATATGCAGAAACACATTGAAATAAGTTGGAATCGCAGAAAATGGCAGCACGAGAAATTTTTAAGGAGTATGAAAACATAATGAGTGACTGTTACAGAAACTGTGGAGAGAACAGCAGAGATAAAAAAAAACCTCTTAAACTGAGATAGGTCACTCAAACAAGCTCACCCAGAGTTATAGTTTTTTATTTTATTTTCAAATCCCCGAGGAACGAGTTACAACAGGGAAGTACGAATCACAGAGGCCAATCCATAAAAATTCGCAAGTTTTAGGATAGGTTCAAAACTGAAGACTGCATTTGGATTATGAAATGACCACACTAGCAACAAAGACTGAATGGTCAGAGAA
This sequence comes from Aegilops longissima, assembly GCA_021605205.1. NCBI lineage: Eukaryota > Viridiplantae > Streptophyta > Magnoliopsida > Poales > Poaceae > Aegilops > Aegilops longissima. The sequence goes on from JAHIAM010000340.1 coordinate 42,099, forward strand.
CAGAGCAGGAACATCGGTTCTTTCTATGGGCATTAAACCTAAATCACCATCTTCCCACCCTTGTACTGCATCGCCTTCTTTAAAGAAGGAAAGAAGGCCAGAAAATTGTATGAAATCTTATACTGGTTTTCAAACAACACATGGCATAACTTTACAGTCAGAAAACTGTATGAAATCTTATTGGTTCCAGCAAGTAACTAGCCAAAAACAAGGGCAGGCAGATGAAACGGCAGTTTAGCCCAAATTGTAACATTGATTTAAGCTACAAATTATAAGCCTGAAACCGATAAGACTAAAACTTGGTGAACTGAGAACCGAGTATCTGAAAGGATCGATAATGGAACAATGCCACTTGACAGCATAACAAAATCAGGCACGAACCCGCCCGTCCGTCATCGAGGACCGCATGCGCTTGCTGATTGCCCCCAGGGAGCTGTTGTTGTATCCCTGAGCACCGGGTCTGGACGCCGCGCCAACGGGGGCAGCGGGTGGCGGCGCCGGCTTGGCCGCGCCGGCATCGCTCCTCTGCCGCCTGCGCGTGACGACGTTCTTGTACTTTTCGATCTTCTGGATCGCGTCCTCCAGCGACCGCACCTTGTCCCTGGCAGAGGCAGACCGATCAACCAACTAGCAACGGCGCAGGCACAGGGGACAAGCGGCGGCACAGGCGAAAACGGTGGGTTAGGATTGGGGCGCGTACCTGGCCTTGCCGGAGGACTCGGCGACGCTGTCGCGGACCCGCCGGAGCTCCTCCGGCGGGTCGCCCGCCTGGAGCGCCCGCCGCAGCTCGGCGTGGCGCGCGTGCCTGGGCTCCCCCGCCGGGGGGACCGTGCCCAGCGAGATGTACTTGGCGAGACCAGTGGTCGGAGGGAGAGGAGGAGGAGCCCCCGCCGCCTCGCCGCCCTCGCGGGACGCGCCGGCCATGGGGGGCGGGCCGGCGGGTTAGGGCTGGGCGGATGGACAGGCTAGGATACCACGGCGAATGCTGCCGGCCGAGGCGGACGCGTGCGGCGAAGGGGGCTGTTGGGGGCGCGGCGGAATTGCGCCGGCGCGTGGTGGAGGGCCGGCCGCGGCGGGGGAGAGGGGAGGGGCGGGGCCGGCGGCGATGGGGAGAAAGGCGCAGGCTTTGCGCTGAAAGGGATGGATTTGATGATGGATAGGGATGGAGGGAGGGAGGGAGGGTGGGATTGGAGTCAACCTCTTTCCCTAGGATGGGTCAACGGCAATAGAGCACGTGCTCTTTTTACCTCTTTTTGCAGGAGGGAAATGAAAAACGTGCTCTTTTTCTAGCCACTCTAGTTTTTCCACTTGTGGTGGTGTAGGGCATCAAAGGTCTCTCGAAATCGTGCCGGAATTTAGATGAAGACTCTTATCAAATTCCATGAAAGAAAAATTATTTGCAAAAAAAAACTTCTTTTTCTAAATGAGTCATGGCTCCGTATTAATCAAACATCAGCAGTACATGAAATCCTCAAAAGGACAAAATAAAATAATATTCGCTCCTTGGGGAATCCTCCATCCTCTCCATTCCGCACATATAGATGGCGAGCCAAAATTGATGCCGTTGGAGCTTCATGCCATCGCCGAAACAATAAAGTTTAATCCACACACGCGGTTGGAAAGCCATCGATCTATCTCGGGAAGTGTCAGCTTGGCCCAAAGAGGAAGACGGTTAGATCTGTTCTAGCCTTTGGTTAGATTTGTTCTTATGTTTTAATTAATGTTTGTGCCAAGTTAAACCTATAGGATCCTCTTGGATGATTTATATTCGATCTTGCTGAAAATTCCAGAAACTTTCTGTTCACGAAAGTGATAAAATATTGATTCCAATTGCAGCAGATCTGTAAGTGCATCTAGTGCCACCCCTAGTTGGTTTTGGAGTATTGACGACAAATGTGGTTGAGGGACTAATGCGTTTGTGAGAATTGCAGGATAACGCAGTAGTGTCCCCATTGATTCGGTTTACCACCGGAGATGACCCCTAAAATGTATGAAGACATTGGCGACAATGGTGGCATGTGAAGATATTCACATTGAAGACTATGACATGAGAAGACATTGAGTGAACACTATGGGCGCCAAGGCGTGTCGTTTCGTTGTTTCCTTTTCTTCTTTGTTAAGTCATAGGAACCACCGCATTGTTAAGTGGGGTCCAAGTGATCAAAGTCGAATGATCAAGTGATGTTCAACCCAAATCCTATGTCTTGACGAAGACAATGAGAGCAAAACTTATCCAGAGTGGATGAGTCGACTTTGCTTGTAGTCCAAGTAAAGTTGGCGTGTGTGTTTGAAATCGACCGTTGCAACACGTGTCGGTTCCTTAGTGACCAGGGTCATTTCGGACATATCAGGTCGGGTTGCCTAGTGGCTATAAATAGCCCACCCCCTACACCATAAATTGGTGGCTGCTCAGAGTTAGTGCACGGCTTTTGTCGTTTAAGAGCAACCCACCTTGAAGCCTTTGAGAGAGAGAAATCCTTGCAAGGTCAAAGCCCAAACACCCAGAGTCAAAGAGTGTTAGGCATCACTGAAGTCTTTCTGTCTGTGTGACCTGAAGACTTATTACACTTGAGGACTGTGAATTAGCATCCCTTCAAATTTCTGTTGGTATATAATGACCTATTGAGAAGAGCACTTCTATCTAAGAACATATTTGCTACCAGATGTTCAAGTGAAAAGGTAATCCGGTGAAGTCAATGCACGGACATGTGCCTGGACATAGAGGCGTGTGCGGCGTGGTAGCATCCGATGACGTAGACTGCGGTGTGGCTAGTGGGAAGCAACTGCAAAGGAAAAATATGAACGACATGCCACACAGAAGTATGTCAACAGTGGTATTCACCATCTCGGAGATGAATGTAAGCGCATCGATGCTCACCTGGTATGCTGATGTGATCGTCCTGAAGGTACACTCCCTATGGAAATCATCGTTGCTGATTTAGTCGGGCTTCTCGCTGCCCCCAACGCCTTTCGGAACAGAGCAACGACACGCAAAGGACTCAGCGGCTGCCTTGCTCAACGATCTAACTAGGATGGCCGGACAAAGGACGGTGGCCCAGCCCGCGTCCGAATACTCATAGAAACATCAAGAGGCGGCGGTCCCAACACTCACAGAAAGATTAAGAAGCGGCGGTCCCAACACTCACGGAAAGATCAAGAGGCGAGACGTATGAGCAAGCATGGCGGAGGAGGTTCCGATGAGAGCACCGGTGGGTGGCCGGCAATGGAACGGCGGACCAGCAGCCAGCCTCCCGTCAGTCCATCACTCAGAGAAAAATTGGGGTCGAGGCGGACCGGACGGCCTGGCGGAGGAAGTCTGGAGGAGAGCAACAATGCTGCTGGAAGATGTGGGTGCTCGGCAATTGAACCGCGGCCTGACCTGCGACCCAACAGCCAGGGTGTCGTCGGAGGCAAGGCAGATCGACGTTCTTGCGAGAGGATGGCAGCACCTAAAAGCAAAGGCGATGCCCACCTTGTTAAATCCAGCGATTCTTCATCAATTTGCAGGGTAACGGAGGGACCGTAATGTGGCTGATTAATGCTGCAGTTTCATCTGTTTGGCATATGAGAGGTTACGGCGGAAGAGATAACGACGGGGATGAGAGTCGCGGTGCAGGGAAGATGACCGTGCATGAGTGGGAACCTAACAGGCATGGGCTACATCCATCCCACATAGTACCATATGTTGGTTTCGGGAGCCAGCCCAACAGCGACAGATCGGAGTTGGCCTGGGCGTTCGGTTACACCGAACCGATCGGCTCGGTTTCTCTGTCTATTAAGAAATTCGGTTTCGTGCTAATGATGACCGATCAGTGTTCTGGAAAATATCTAACCGAGCGTTCGGTCAACCGATGAATTCGGTTCGGTCTCGGTCTCAACCGAAGTTACCGATAATCTACGTACATACAGCTCGCACCCTCTATCCAGATCGAAATCATTGACTAGCGTACAGCCAGAGGAAAGCAGAAGAGGCGACTGGCGCTAAGGAGGGAGAGAGATGAGATGGCGTCGCCGCGTCGGCCGCCGGGATAGAGAGAGGGTGAGGGAGGAGATGCCGTCACTCGTCGGAATTAATGGAGAGATAGAGAGGAGATGGCGTGGTCGGCCGTGGTAGAGGGAGGGACGGCATGGAATCCACCATCGCTGGCTGCTGGGGGAAAAGCAGGGGCGGCTAGGTTGTGGGGATTTCCACATATGTGGTCGATGCATGTGGGCTGCTGAGGCAGAGAGCCACGGGATTAGCAAACGTGGGCCTAGTCAGGCATTGCCTTGGGCCTTCAACATTTTTTGGCCCATATCACGTTTATTCGGTCTGTTCGGTGTTTTCGGTTAGGTACGTGATGCCTAAAAACGAGTTGACCGAGATAAATTCGGTTATGCACAAGTCATCACCGAAGTTGTGACCGAAATAAATCGGTTCTGATCTATCCGGTTTCGGTCCGGGTCCTTTCGGTTCGGTAGTCCGGTCAACGGTTACTATGCCCACCCCTAGATCCAACTCGATCTAGCCCACGTACGAAACCTGAGCGGGCACAGTGCGATCGAAGAATCGAATCGTTATTTTCCACTTAGCGGTGGCAAGTCTCAGTAAATTGCACAAAACATGATCAGACGGCTGCAAACTCTTGAACTCTTTTGCATCAACGGCTATAACAATTGGGATGATGTGGCTGCACGAGGATTCAGGAAAATCAGCTAGTGGGGTGCCCCTATTTAGATATAGAAGATATGCGAGGAGGAGGAGGATCGAACCCATGCCCTCACTAAGGCCTTGTTTGGCACACAGGGCCCGGGGAGGCTTCTAGAGGATTTTCCCTCTTGGGCTCAAAAGCCCCTAAAATCCTCAAGCCTGTATTTGGTGTACAGGGCTTATACCAGGCCAGCCCAAAATCCTACTTCGATCCCCTCCATTCCACGGGGCTTTCACGCATCGAGGGTTACCTCGTGGCTTGGCCCTTGACTCGCTCGATGTGAGGCATCAGTAAGAAAGAGCCGCCTCCACACTGGCGTCTCCCGCTAGCCACAAGGAGACTGGTCCGCCGCAAGGCTTCTAGGGTATGCCGTCGCCGCCACCTCCCCTTCCCTCTCCTACCCTTCCTAGGGTTTCTTCTCTCCCCACCATGGATGTGACCAAACAAGTAATTTTAGAGAAAGAGGGCTGGGGATGGAAGAGGTTGGGGAAGAGCGGGGATTTTATGGGATTTGGGAGGGATTCACCAAATCCCCAATAATCCCCCGCCCCTTTAGGCTTTGAAAATCCTTTGTGCCAAACAAGGCCTAATGGGAGTGCAAGTCGTAACCACTAGACCAATCCAAGTTACATGATAGCAAATAAGAAGAATTCATTTTGTAGTCTTATAATCCATGCTAGGCCAAAGCCCTTTACCAAAAACGTGGAGGGCTAGACCAAATGTTTGACTTGGGATAAAAATAAATGTTTTTATAGAAGGACTTAATAAATATTTGAAGGAAAAAGACTTTAAAGTTATTATTTAAAATTGTTAATTAAAACTGTTATTTTGCTATTACACACATTATTTCAAACTTTGAACCGGTCTTAAAAAATAGTACAAAAGGAGAAAAATGAATTAACGAAAAAAGAGAAAAAAAATAAAAAATAGAAATAATGCTTAGACCTTGGCCCAAATAGGCGACGGCATCGCCCCTGTTGAGCCAGCCAAAGCGCTCGTGGATTTGAAAAAACCATCGATTCAAAAAATGTCCCTGTTTTCAAAATTTGTTCAAAAATCCAAAAATGTTTCTTTTTTTTCAAACTTTGCTCACAAATTCAAAAACTGCTAGAAGAGTTTCAAATAATGTTCTTGCTTTCAAAATTTGTTTGGAATTTCAAAAATATTATTATTTAAAAAAAGATCTACACAAATACGAAAAATGTTTGGGTCAATTCAAAAATAATTGGTTTTAAAAAAATCCGTATTAAATTTCAAATTTCTTAGTGTTTTGCAAAAAAAAAGTGTACTTTTTAAAAATGAACAAAATGAAGAGATATTGAGGAACTATTGGTTCGATAAAGTTATCCAATCGCTGAGGGATAGTTGTTAGAGTCCGTCTTTCCTACTTAGACACTGAAGCTTATTAGCTCATGTGGCTAGCAATGAGCGGTCAGCAGCGGCAGTTACATGGTTTGATCCCTCGCGTTGCTATTTATTTTGGTGATTTTCAAAAGAAACCAACATTATTTGGAATTTAAAAAATTTACTGTTTTCAATTTTTTCTCAGAAACTTAAAATATGTTCATGTGTTCGGAAAATATTTACTAATTTTAAATATTTTTCGTGCTTTTGCAAAATTGTTCAAAATTTCGATAAATTTTGGCATTACCCAATTTTGCCCGTAAAATTTAGAAAATGTTTAGGATTTTCAAAAATAGTTTGTATCAATTTTCTACATTAAAAAAAATGAAATTTTGAAAAAATTCAAGTTGTTAAAAAAATTGTCGGATTTTCAAACATTACTCGTCTTTAAAAAAACGTGTTCACGGTTTTCAATAAATATTAAAAAAAAATCAAAATCTGTCTAGATTTAGTGTTGTGTTTAGTTCTTAAGCTTGCGCGTTCCATTTTGTTCACCAAGGCTTGTTAGCCTGACTGGTAAGTTATGCTCCCCTCTGACCTGGAGGTTTGTAGTTTGAATCCTAGCATGGGTGGTTTGTGCTGACTTCTTTTTTATGTCGCTGGAGAGGCAAATGTAATGTGTATATTATTCCGGGCGACCCACCATAGATACGTATGATATGTGAAAGGTCAATATTGCCCTTTATACATTTAGCGAGGGAGGTTGTACCGAAGCGGGAGAATGAGTAATTGAAACTTCATAAATTTTATTGAATAAATACCATTGAACAAAAAATATACAATTTCAATGAATTCATGCGTTGATGCTTACGGTTATGAAAGGGAAAACAATAGAGCACGTGTCAACTTGGTTTCATTCTGTTTCAAACACTATGTGCCCTCTTGGGAATATATTTCTTGGTTTTGATGTGGAGATAGTTATTTAGTGCCTCGCAGATAATTATCATTTATGCGAGTTGAGTATAGGTGAGATGATTATGTTCCTTGTGCAATCAACCTACTAGGGTTCAAACCTTAGACCTGGCAGGTGCTCGCATTTTCCTGGATTAATTTCAGCCTTTCCGGTTATGTGGCGACTTCATAAATCTTAAGATGTTGTGTCGGCTCGGTATCTCAGAGGTGCTCGTAGGGATAGGGTGTGCATATGCATTGATAGGATTGAGTGTGTGTGTGTATATGTGAGCATCTGCATTTTTACTGTGTTATAATAAAGTTAATTATCATTTATTGATATCATTAATATGTGAACATGATACACTAAAAACATGAAAAAAAAATCTTTAGAGTTCATAGAAAGTAACTGAAACTCTTCCCAGTGCTTCATGGTGTACATGTGTTAAGGATGCTATGTAGGAAAAAAAGGTGACCTGACAAAGTAATTAAAGAGGAGAGAGAGCATTATGTTGATCCAACAAAAGAAACGATGCTAAACGCCTGGAGTGCAAAATGTCTACCAACCAATAGTTTAGTTGTTAAACAATTAAATAAATACACCTTATCTGCGAAAACTAAATACCTATGCATGCAAGGCGCTTAGGGAGGCGCTTAGTAAAATAAACTAGTTCTTTTGAAGCATCAGTGCTAGTGCTTATCTCTACAGAAGAGATGCCTAATTAAGTGTTTACCTTTTATAAATAAGCACATGTGCTTCAAGCCTTCAACAAAAACTGATTTATTTCTCTAAGTAGAATTGTATAAGGCCGATTAGTTGCTAAGATTTTTAATGCATTTAGCACCTCACCTAAGTACCAATGCATTGAAAGAGGACTAAGTAAACCCACAGGTGCCAATATTTCCTAGCCATATACTCCCTCCGTATCAAGCTCAACTTTGTACTAACTTTAATACAAAGTCAGTACAAAGCTAAGTCACTTATTTTGTGACGGAGGGACTAGGATTTAATACATTGTTTTCTTTAGTTGGAGCAGAGCCCAAGGGAAGCCTATTTTCACATGTTAGCATTTTTTTTGACATCAGCAATAGTTTCTTCTGAATAGAATATCAATGAAATGTGAAAAACAATTTGGATAACTGCACCATAGCAATTTGGAAAGGAAAAACAATAGACCGTACATATTACACACTGTGAACTTATTTCTCATTTTGTCAATTAATTATTGTCAAAACAATACATATCCACTTACATATATACCAACAAATTAATCGTCAGGATGGTCATCCATGACAAAATACTTTAACAAACATTACTTAACAGATCAAACACGTAGAGATCTCGCTAGTGCACGTTACATAGTTGAAGATTGACGCCAGACGCAGCACGTACGCTAGCACGCAAGTACCGGCCAGTTGACTCTTCGATCGATCGCCTAGACGTACTTGGCGTCGGTGACCATGGCAATGCCGCCGGCGGTGGCTGCTGTTGCCGCGGCGGGGCGGCCGAACCTCGTGACGGCGCAGTCCGAGGCGAACAGAGCCGAGGAGACGAAGTCGGCGGTGCCGCCCATGATGGGCATCTTCGAGGTGACGTTGAGCTTGTTGACGTAGTCGGAGCGGTAGGTCTGGCCGAGGACGCCGTGGACGTCGTCGGAGAGCGCCTGGAACTTGAACCCGAGGTCGAGGTGCGCGAGGCAGTCGTCGGCGGTGACGCCGTAGCTGTGCACCTTCGACTCCTCGGCGGTGATGGGCACGGCGTTGGCCACGATCCGGAACACCCCTTTGAGCTCGACGACCACGTTGTTGACCTGCGCCGTGCGGGTGATGGAGAGGCCCGGGACGGAGGCGGAGGACCAGCGCGCGCCGTCGGTGGGTGGGAGGTCGATGCGCTCGTCGTCGAAGGCGAGGTCGAGGTGGTCGACGGCGGAGTCCCACTGGGCCGAGCGGACGGCGGCGAGGTGGAGGCGGTGGTGGGCGAAGAGGACGCCCACGGCCTGGATCCAGGTGAAGTCGCGGCTGGTGGAGGGGTTGTGGTTGCCGATGAAGTGGGCGTTGATGTGGAGGTTGTCGTCGGAGAGGATGCAGAAGTCCTGGTTCTTCTTGCCGTGGAAGTAGAAGTTGTTGCCGTCGCCGCCGGTGAAGCGCGGGTCGCCGCAGGACGCCCCCGGGTAGAAGTCACACACTGCATACCAAAAGTACATCATGCATGCAACGCATGCAACAAGATTAGCATATACTATATGCACATATACATATCCACCACACGAGCATATAAAAATTACAATCGTGCGATGTTTTAGAACAAGTCTGAGACATTTATTTCGGGACGGAAAAAGTATATGCGTACGGCAGAAGGTCATGCAGGACGGGCAGAGGACGAGGCACTCTTTGGGGCAGCGGCTGGGGCAGGTGGCCTCGCACCCGGGCCGCTTCTTCTTGGTGTCGGTGCAGGTGAACTTGCTGTTGCGCTTCCCGACCCCCGGCTTGATCACCACCAGGTTGCTGCCCTTGGGCACCTTACGCACCTGTGGCGGCGGCGCCTGGGCCGACGCCGACGACGCCATGAGCGTGCACAGGACCAGGAGGCTCGCGCCGATCCCCAACGCGGCCACGGCGGTCGACGGCCACCGCACCGCCATTGTTAGCTGCGGCTGGACAAGTCAGTGACTGGTTGGATGCTGGATAGATGTGTTTCTTGAGCTTGCTGTTGTTGTTGTTGTTGTTGTGGTGGTGCTAGGGTGTGTCTTATAGCTGGGGGCGATGAAGTAGGGCGTTGACCTAGAGGCAAAGCTGGAGGGTACGTGCCGGGCCAGCAACGGGGCGGTGGCTTTTCTTACCTGCGAAGCGTGCGTGCATGGACGCACCACGACCACGAGACGGTCATTATTGCATGCGCACTTGCATAAGTTTAAGCGAGGTGACCGATCGTCAGCTACTTATTCCTTCTTCCCAACTAGCTCTTTTCTCCTCGCTAAGCTACCGAACGTGCTGTGCGTAGCATAGAGTGATTATTGCATGCACACTTGCATCAATCAACCAAGTGCCAAGCCAGTTGAGAGTCAAATATATACGTACGCTTCGGCGTGAAAAAATAGTCAAATGTATATATGCACTTGCATTTTTTTTTTCTTTTCCATTTCTCCCTGCTAAGCAACCCTACACAGGTAATGCAAAAACTGCTCCATTGCTTGGTGAATTACGTACGCTTCTACGTGGATAGTCAATGGCGTCGCCCGCCCGCACGTATGTGTCCCATACGTACGTACATAACATGCATGCGGTGCAAAGCATGTATAGTGTCTGTATTTTGTATATAGGATATGCACTAGTGGTAGGCCACCGTCCAAGTTGTCGGTCCACTCCATTAGTCGACGACTTGGCCATCTTCTTTCTTCTTCCTTGGTTTCACGTCGTCGTCAATTAACCATGCCGACGTCGTAGAGATCGAGCTGGTGCTAGCGTAGAATGGAAATACCGCAAGACTGCTAGCGGCGCATATGCATGCATGTTGCGTAGTGCATGAGCGTGAAACACCAGGGCTTGTCTCAATGCGTACGTTGACGCGTCGAGACACGCAGACATGCATGCAACTCCTTCATGATAGACGATCGACTACTCAACAAAAAGAGATTGTTGCGCATGAAAAACTTTTCCACGCCTTCCTACGATTGTGAGGCTTTTTTTTTAGGGAAACTATTACCGCTTTATTTAATCGTATGCGTTCGGAATCTCATCCAAAATTACATCAAGCACACAATCCGGGGAAGCCCCAACCAAACCGTACAAAGTTCATCCCCGACACCGACTCTCGCTAACTTGTGCGCGGCAACGTTAGCAGACCTACGAACCCATGTAACTTTAAAATCGGAAAACGAAGTCAGCATAGACTTGATCTCCTGTATCCACGGCCCAGCACTCGACAACTCCTTTTGATGACTCGTTAGCATCCGTACCACTCGCTGGGAATCAAGCTCGACGTGTACCTTCTCGGCATTAATCTCCTTCGCCACCTCCAGAGCTTTCTTGCAGGACAAAATCTCCACCGATTCAGGATCGTCAACGCCCCTGAAACAATGACAAAGCCCCGCCCGGAACGCTCCATCCTGGTCTCGGATCACCGCGCCACCTCCTCCGCTTTTGCTCACCTTAGAGACTGCACCATCAGCGTTTACCTTTAGCCAACCACCCTCCGGCGGTCGCCATTTCTGCTTGGGCTGCACCCTTGCCGGGCGCGGGTTACGCACGTGAGCATCCTGCCAATCCCTCATGTGAGAAGCTACCGTCTCCATGATTTCATGTGGTGGTGAAATCCTTCTTCCATCCCTCGCCTCGTTACGTGCCAACCATAGCCCATACGTCGCTTGGATCATGGCCGCCTTTTCCTCATCCGAAGCTTCTGCAAACCACCCGAGCAGCCAGGTCGCTAACGCACTCTGAGAGTCGATCGGACTCGGTGGGGTCGCCACCGAAACTCCCTTTTCTGAATGCAAGAGCTGCCAGAACCGTGCAGAATGTTGACACGACCAAAAACGGTGCAGCACCGTCTCCTCCCGTCCACACGCTACACAAAAAACACCGGGTTTGATCCTCCGACGGTGAAGCTCAGCCCCCACTGCGAGGCCATTCCGAATCAGTCTCCACATGTGTATCTTAGCCTTGGCCGGAGCAGAAGTTTCCTAAAGTGCCAAATATCCTTTATGTTTCATCACAGAACTTGAGCCTTTCGGCTGTCCGGATTTCGCATTGTTCAAGGTCATACGCAAGTGATAAGCCGAACGTACAACAAAGTCACCATTTTTTGTAAAATTCCAAGCCTGGTAGTCTTCAGTACTAGGGCCCCCAATGGCGATTTGCTGGATATCTTTCACGTCATCTTCAGAGAACATGGCTTGCAGTTTGTTTATGTCCCATCTTGTGCCATCTGCTGTTAAGAGGTGAGCAACTTTGATCATTCCTGGAATGAAAACCTGCCCCAAGGGGCGCATACTTCCTGCTCTAGGGATCCAATTCGCATGGTGTATGTTTACTGAAGTACCATCCCCAATGCGCCATATAAGTCCCTCCTGCAGTAGATCCATTCCATGTAAAATGCTCCGAAAGGTAAACGAGGTAGACGAGGTTGCGCTTGCCGTCATGATTGAGTCGTTGCTGAAATATCTTGCCTTTAGTACTCTAGCGCACAAAGAAGATGGGACCTGCAGAATCTTCCACGCTTGCTTCACCAGCAGCGCTTGATTGAAAGCCTCTGGGTCTCGAAAACCCATTCCCCCATCCCGCTTCGATGTACACATTTTCCGCCAAGAAATCCAGTGTACCTTACGCTCACCATGTGTTGCCGCCCACCAGAATTTTGAGGAGATCGAGGTCAGGTTCCGGCACATCTTCTTCGTAAGCTGAAAACAACTCATGGTGTGGTTAGGTACTGCTTGTAATCCAGACTTGATCAATACTTCCCTCGCTGCTTTTGACAGCCCTTGGCCCTTCCATCCACCTACTTTACCTTTCGAGCTCTCTGTCACATATTTGAAAGTAACGAAAAGGTCTGTCCGCTCCCCTGCCAAGCTGCGGAGCCGTCTCCACCGCATGCACCAGGAGAGCTTGGTGGTCCGACTCCTCCGTCAATATGTGCTCGACCGTCGTCTCCGGGAAGATGGACAAAAAACCATCATTGCATGTACCCCGATCCAGCCGAACCTGAATATTATCTTGACCATCCCTCTTGTTATCCCATGTGAAGGGGTAACCCGAGAACCCAAGATCCGCCAAGCCGCAGTCGGCGAGGCTGTCCCTAAAGTCTTCCATCTGTGAGAAACTCCTTGGATTACCCCCACGCTGATCCGTTTGAAACAGAGCCTCATTAAAATCACCCAAACAAATCCATGGGAGATCATCTTGTGCCCTAAGATATCGTATCGCATCCCATGATTTCTTCCTTAGTTCTGTCTTTGGTTCTCCGTAAAATCCAGTGATCCTACAGATTTTCCCCTCGCATTCAACCTCCACATCAATGTAATATTGGCACCAGGGCCTCACCTTGACTTGAACATGATCCCTCTGTTGGGGAACGTTGCAGAAAATTAAAATTTTTCCTACGGTTTCACCAAGATCCATCTATGAGTTCATCTAAGCAACGAGTCATGGGAGATGCATCTACATACCACTTTGTAGATCGCGAGCGGAAGCGTTCAAAAGAACGGGGTTGAGGTAGTTGTACACGCCGTGATCCAATCACCGGAGATCCTAGCGCCGAACGGACGGCACCTCCGCGTTCAACACACGTACGGTCAGCGTGACGTCTCCTCCTTCTTGATCCAGCAAGGGGGAAGGAGAGGTTGATGAAGATCCAGCAGCACGACGGCGTGATGGTGGATGCAGCAGGGATCCGGCAGGGCTTCGCCAAGCGTCTGCGGGAGGAGGAGGTGTAGCAAGGGGAAGGTGGTGCCAAGATGCGGGTCTTGCTGCCTTCCTCCCTCCACTATATATAGGGGCTAGGGGCGCATGCCCTTGGAGATCCCATCTAGATGGGGGGCGGCGGCCCCGGCAACGGCCCCTTAGGGTTTCCAACCAGGCGCATGCCCCTCGGGGCAACAGCCCCTAGGGTTTCAACCAGGGGCATGCCCCTCGGGCAACGGTCCCCAACCCTAGGCGCCTTGGGCCCTTGGGTGGGCGCACCAGCCCACCGGGGCTGGTTCCCACGCCACTTCAGCCCATGGGGCCCTCCGGATAGGTGGCCCCACCGGTGGACCCCGGGACCCTTTCGGTGGTCCGGTACAATACCAGTGACCCCAAAACTTTCCGGTGGCAAGCTGGACTTCCTATATATAAATCTTTACCTCCGGACCATTCCGAACTCCTCGTGACGTCCGGGATCTCATCCGGACTCGAACAACTTTCGGGTTACTGCATACTAATATCTCTACAACCCTAGCGCCACCGAACCTTAAGTGTGTAGACCCTACGGGTTCGGGAGATATCTGAACATGACCGAGATGCCTCTCCGGTCAATAACCAACAGCGGGATCTGGATACCCATGTTGGCTCCACATACTCCTCGATGATCTCATCGGATGAACCACGATGTTGAGGATTCAATCAAACCCGTATACAATTCCCTTTGTCAATCGATGCGTTACTTGCGAGACTCGATCGTCGGTATCCCAATACCTTGTTCAGTCTCGTTACGGCAAGTCACTTTACTCGCATCCGTAATGCATGATCCGTGACTAACCACTTAGTCACTTTGAGCTCATTATGATGATGCATTACCGAGTGGGCCCAGAGATACCTCTCCGTCATACGGAGTGACAAATCCGATCTCGATCCGTGTCAACCCAACAGACACTTTCGGAGATACCTGTAGTGCACCTTTATAGTCACCCGATTCGTTGTGGACGTTTGGTACACCCAAAGCACTCTTACGGTATCCGGGAGTTACACGATCTCATGGTCTAAGGAAGAGATACTTGACATTGGAAAAGCTCTAGCAAAAGCGAACTACACGATCTTGTGCTATGCTTAGGATTGGGTCTTGTCCATCACATCATTCTCCTAATGATGTGATCCGTTATCAATGACATCCAATGTCCATAGTCAGAAACCATGACTATCTGTTGATCAACAAGCTAGTCAACTAGAGGCTCACTAGGGACGTGTTATGGTCTATGTATTCACGTGTATCACGATTTCCGGATAATACAGTTATAGCATGAATAAAGACAATCATCATGAACAAAGAAATATAATAATAACACTTTTATTATTGCCTCTAGGGCATATTTCCAACAGTCTCCCACTTGCACTAGAGTCAATAATCTAGTTACATTGTGATGAATCGAACACCCATAGAGTTCGGTGTTGATCATGTTTTGCTTTCATGAGAGAGGTTTAGTCAGCGGATCTGCGACATTCAGATCCGTATGTACTTTGCAAATTTCTATGTCTCCATCCTGAACGTTTTCACGGATGGAGTTGAAGCGACGCTTGATGTGCTGGTCTTCTTGTGAAACCTGGGCTCCTTGGCAAGTGCAATAGCTCCGGTGTTGTCACGGAAGAGTTTGATCGGCCCGACGCATTGGGTATGACTCCTAGGTCGGTGATGAACTCCTTCACCCAAATTGCTTCATGCGCTGCCTCCGAGGCTGCCATGTACTCCGCTTCACATGTAGATCCCGCCACGACGCTCGCTTGCAGCTGCACCTTCATTGCTCCACCATTCAACATATACACGTATCCGGTTTGTGACTTAGAGTCATCAGATCGTGTCGAAGCTAAGCGTCGGCGTAACCCGTTCTGACGAGCTCTTCGTCACCTCCATAAACGAAACATGTCCTTTGTCCTTTTCAGGTACTTCAGGATATTCTTGACCGTTGTCGGTGTTCCTTGCGGGATTACTTTGGTACCTTCCTACCAAACTTACGGCAAGGTTTACATCAGGTCGGTACACAGCATGGCATACATAATAGATCCTATGGCTGAGGCATGGGGATGACACTCATCTCTTCTTTATCTTTTGCGTGGTCGGGCATTGAGCTGAGCTCAATCTTACACCTTGCAATACAGGCAAGAACCCTTCTTGGACTGATCCATTTTGAACTTCTTCAAAATCTTATCAAGGTATGTGCTTTGTGAAAGACCTATGAGGCGTCTCGGTCTATCTCTATAGATCTTGATGCCTAATATATAAGCAGCTTCTCCAAGGTCCTTCATTGAAAAACACTTATTCAAGTAGGCCTTAATGCTGTCCAAGAATTCTATATCATTTCCCATCAGTATGTCATCTACATATAATATGAGAAATGCTCTGAGCTCCCACTCACTTTCTTGTAAGCGCAGCTTCTCCATAAGTCTGCATAAACTAAACGCTTTGATCATCTCATCAAAGCGAATGTTCCAACGCCGAGATGCTTGCACCAGCCCATAAATGGATTGTTGGAGCTTGCATACTTTGTTAGCGTTCTTAGGATCGACAAAACCCTCCGGCTGCATCATATACAGCTCTTCCTTAAGATATCCGTTAAGGAGCGCTGTTTGGCGTCCATCTGCCATATCTCATAATCATAGTATGCAGCAATTGCTAACATGATTGGACGGACTTAAGCTTCGCTCACGGAGAGAAAGTCTCATCGTAGTCAATCCCTTGAACTTGCCGATAACCCTTAGCGACAAGTCGAGCTTTATAGATGGTGACATTACCATCGCGTCCGTCTTCCTCTTAAAGATCCATCTGTTTTCTATCGCTCGCCGATCATCGAACAAGTCGGTCAAAGTCCACACTTTGTTTTCATACATGGATTCTATCTCGGACTTCATGGCTTCTAGCCATTTGTTGGAATCTGGGCCCGCCATCGCTTCTTCATAGTTCGAAGATTCATTGTTGTCTAACAACATGATTTCCAAGACAGGGTTGCCGTACCACTGCAGTGCGGAGCGTGTCCTAGTGGACCTCTGAGTTCAGTAGCAACTTGATCCAAGTACCTTGATCATCATCATGAATTTCCTCTTCGTTGGTGTAGGCATCACAGGAACATTTTCCTGAGCTGCACTACTATCCTGTTCAAGAGGTAGTACTTCATCGAGTTCTACTTTCCTCCCACTTACTTCTTTTGAGAGAAACTCTTTTTCCAGAAAGGATCCGTTCTTGGCAACAAAGATCTTGCCCTCGGATCTTAAGTAGAAGGTATACCCTACGGTTTCCTTAGGGTATCCTATGAAGACGCATTTTTCCGACTTGGGTTCGAGCTTTTCAGGTTGAAGTTTCTTGACATAAGCATCGCATCCCCAAACTTTTAGAAACGACAGCTTAGGTTTCTTCCCAAACCATAATTCATACGGTGTCGTCTCAGCGGACTTAGGCGGTGCCCTATTTAAAGTGAATGTAGCTGTCTCTAGGCGTATCCCCAAAATGATAGCGGTAAATCAGTAAGAGACATCATAGACCGCACCATATCCAATAGAGTGCGATTCGGACGTTCGGACACACCGTTCGTTGAGGTGTTCGGCGGCGTTAGTTGTGAAACGATTCCACATTTTCTTAAGTGTGTACCAAATTCGTGACTTAAATATTCTCCTCCACGATCCGATCGTAAGAATTTTATCTTTCGGTCACGTTGATTCTCTACTTCATTCTGAAATTCCTTGAACTTTTCAAAGGTCTCGGACTTGTGTTTCATCAAGTAGACATACCCATATCTACTCAAGTCATCTGTGAGAGTGAGAACATAACGATATCCTCCATGAGCCTCAACGCTCATTGGACCACACACATCGGTATGTATGATTTCCAACAAGTTGGTTGCTCGCTCCATTGTTCGAGAGAATGGAGTCTTGGTCATCTTGCCCATGAGGCATGGTTCGCATGTGTCAAATGATTCATAATCAAGAGACTCCAAAGTCCATCAGCATGGAGCTTCTTCATGCGCTTGACACCAATGTGACCAAGGCGGCAGTGCCACAAGTATGTGGGACTATCGTTATCAACTTTACATCTTTTGGTATTCACGCTATGAACATGTGTAATACTACGCTCGAGATTCATTAAGAATAAACCATTGACCATCGGAGCATGACCATAAAACATATCTCTCATATAAATAGAACAACCATTATTCTCGGATTTAAATGAGTAGCCATCTCGCATTAAAGCGAGATCCGGATACAATATTCATGCTCAAACTTGGCACCAAATAACAATTATTAAGGTTTATAACTAATCCCGTGGGTAAATGAAGAGGTAGCGTGCCGACGGCGATCACATCGACTCTGGAACCATTCCCGGCGCACATCGTCACCTCGTCCTTCGCCAGTCTCCGCTTATTCCGCAACTCCTGCTGTGAGTTACAAATATGAGCAACGGCACCGGTATCAAATACCCGGGAGTTACTACGAGTACTGGTAAGGTACACATCAATTATATGTATATCAAATATACCTTTGGTGTTGCCGGCCTTCTTGTCCGCTAAGTATTTGGGGCAGTTCCGCTTCGATGACCCTTCCCTTGCAATAAAAGCACTCGGTCTCGGGCTTGGGTCCATTCTTTGACTTCTTCGGCAACTTGCTTGCGGGCGCGGCAACCTCCTTGCCGTCCTTCTTGAAGTTCTTCTTGCCCTTGCCCTTCTTAAACTTAGTGGTCTTATTGACCATCAACACTTGATGTTCTTTCTTGATTTCAACCTCGGCTGACTTCAGCATAGAGAATACTTCAGAATGGTCTTTACCATCCCCCGCATATTGTAGTTCATCACAAAGCTCTTGTAGCTTGGTGGAAGCGCTGGAGGATTCTGTCAATGACCGCCTCATCGGGGAGGTTGATATTCAGGTGGGTCATACGGTTGTGCAACCCGGACATCTTGAGAATGTGCTCCTTGACGAACTATTTTCCTCCATCTTACAACTGTAGAACTTGTCGGAGATGTCATATCTCTCGACCGGCGTGAGCTTGGAAAACAAGTTTCAGCTCCTCGAACATCTCATATGCTCCGTGATGCTCAAAAGCGCTTTTGGAGCCCGGTTCTAAGCTGTAAAGCATGCCGCCTTGAACGAGGGAGTAATCATCAAGACGAGACTGCCAAGCATTCATAATGTCTTGGTTCTCGGGACGGGGCGTCACCTAGCGGTCCTTCTAGGACATATTGTTTCTGGCAGCTATGAGGATGATCCTCAAGTTCGGACCCAGTCCGTATAGTTCTGCCGTCATCTTTCAGCTTGGTTTCTCTAGGAGCGCGTTGAAGTTCAAGTTGACATGAGCGTTGGCCATTTGATCTACAAGACATATCATTCAAAAGTTTTAGACTAAGTTCATGATAATTAAGTTCATCTAATCAAATTATTACAATGAACTCCCACTCAGATTAGACATCCCTCTAGTCATCTAAGTGATACACGATCCGAGTCGACTAGGCCGTGTCCGATCATCACGTGAGACGGACTAGTCATCGTCGGTGAACATTCTCATGTTGATCGTATCTTCTATCGACTCGTGTTCGACCTTTCGGTCTCCGTGTTCGAGGCCATGTCTGTACATGCTAGGCTCGTCAAGTTAACCCTAAGTGTTTTGCGTGTGTAAATCTGTCTTACACCGTTGTATGTGAGCGTAAGAATCCATCACACCCGATCATCACGTGGTGCTTAGAAGCGACGAACTTTAGCAGCGGTGCGCAGTTAGGGAGAACACTTCTTGAAATTGCTGTAAGGGATCATCTTATTTACTACCGTCGTTCTAAGTAAACAAGATGTATAAACATAATAAACATCACATGCAATTATATAGTAGTGACATGATATGGCCAATATCATAAAACTCCATTGATCTCCATCTTCGGGGCTCCATGATCATCTTGTCACCGGCATATGACACCATGATCTCCATCATCATGATCTCCATCATTGTGCCTCCATGAAGTTGTCACGCCAACGACTACTTCTACTTCTATGGCTAACGCGTTTAGCAATAAAGTAAAGTAAATTACATGGCGTTCTTCAATGACACGCAGGTCATACAAAAATAAAGACAACTCCTATGGCTCCTGCGGTTGTCATACTCATCGACATGCAAGTCGTGATTCCTATTACAAGAACATGATCTCATACATCACAATATGTCATTCATCATTCATCACAACTTGGCCATATCACATCACATGTCAATTGCTGCAAAAACAAGTTAGACGTCCTCTAATTGTTGTTGCATCTTTTACGTGGCTGCAATTGGGTTCTAGCAAGAACGTTTTCTTACCTACGAATAACCACAACGTGATCTTGTCAACTTCTATTTACCCTTCATAAGGACCCTTTTCATCGAATCCGCTCCAACTAAAGTAGGAGAGGCGGACACCCGCCAGCCACCTTATGCAACTAGTGCATGTTAGTCGGTGGAACCGGTCTCACGTAAGCGTACGTGTAAGGTTGGTCCGGGCCGCTTCATCCCACAATACCGCGGAAGCAAGATAAGATTAGTAGCGGCAAGTAAGTTGACAAGATCCACGCCCACAACTAAATTGTGTTCTACTCGTGCAAAGAGAACTACGCATAGACCTAGCTCATGATGCCCTTTGTTGGGAACGTTGCGAGAAAATTAAAATTTTTCCTACGGTTTCACCAAGATCCATCTATGAGTTCATCTAAGCAACGAGTCATGGGAAATGCATCTACATACCACTTTGTAGATCGCGGCGAAGCGTTCAAAAGAACGGGGTTGAGGTAGTTGTACACGTCGTGATCCAATCACCGGAGATCCTAGCGCCGAGCAGACGGCACCTCCGCGTTCAACACACGTGACGGTCAGCGTGGCGTCTCCTCCTTCTTGATCCAGCAAGGGGAAGGAGAGGTTGATGAAGATTCAGCAACACGACGGCGTGGTGGTGGATGCAGCGAGGATCCGGCAGGCTTCGCCAAGCGTGTCATGCGGGAGGAGGAGGTGTAGCAAGGGGAAGGAGGTGCCAAGATGCGGGTCTTGCTGCCTTCCTCCCTCCACTATATATAGGGGCTAGGGGCGCATGCCCCTTGGAGATCCCATCTAGATGGGGGCGGCGGCCCGGGCAACAACCCCTTAGGGTTTCAACCGGGGGCGCATGCCCCTCGGGGCAACGGCCCCTAGGGTTTCAACCGGGCGATGCCCCTCGAGGCAACGGTCCCCCAACCCTAGGCGCCTTGGGCCCTTGGGTGGGCGCACCAGCCACCAGGCTGGTTCCCACGCCACTTCAGCCCATGGGGCCCTCCGGGATAGGTGGCCCCACCGGTGGACCCGGGACCCTTTCGGTGGTCCGGTACAATACCAGTGACCCCAAAACTTTCCGGTGGCAAACTGGACTTCCTATATATAAATCTTTACCTACGGACCATTCCGGAACTCCTCGTGACGTCCGGGATCTCATCCGGACTCGAACAACTTTCGGTTACTGCATACTAATATCTCTACAACCCTAAGCGTCACCGAACCTTAAGTGTGTAGACCCTACGGGTTCGGAGATATCTGAACATGACCGAGATGCCTCTCGGTCAATAACCAACAGCGGGATCTGGATACCCATGTTGGCTCCACATACTCCTCGATGATCTCATCGGATGAACCACGATGTCGAGGATTCAATCAAACCCGTATACAATTCCCTTTGTCAATCGATGCGTTACTTGCGAGACTTCGATCGTCGGTATCCCAATACCTTGTTCAGTCTCGTTACCGGCAAGTCACTTTACTCATACCGTAATGCATGATCCGTGACTAACCACTTAGTCACTTTGAGCTCATTATGATGATGCATTACCGAGTGGGCCCGAGATACCTCTCCGTCATACGGAGTGACAAATCCGATCTCGATCCGTGTCAACCCAATGAGACACTTTCGGAGATACCTGTAGTGCACCTTTATAGTCACCCGCCACGTTGTGGACGTTTGGTACACCAAAGCACTCTTACGGTATCCGGAGTTACACGATCTCATGGTCTAAGGAAGAGATACTTGACATTGGAAAAGCTCTAGCAAAAGCGAACTACGATCTTGTGCTATGCTTAGGATTGGGTCTTGTCCATCACATCATTCTCCTAATGATGTGATCCGTTATCAATGACATCCAATGTCCATAGTCGAAACCATGACTATCTGTTGACCAACGAGCTAGTCAACTAGAGGCTCACTAGGGACATGTTATGGTCTATGTATTCACACGTGTATCACGATTTCCGGATAATACAGTTATAGCATGAATAAAAGACAATCATCATGAACAAAGAAATATAATAATAACACTTTTATTATTGCCTCTAGGGCATATTTCCAACACCCTCCACCATAGAGCTAGGCCACCGCTCCGGCCTACACAATCCACCGCCACTCCGTTTGAGAACCCCAGGCTCCATTTGAGTCTGTCCATCGCCCTTGATCTCTTTTTCGTTTCACTCAAGAAAACCACCGCTGGGTTGTGGGACCGTACCAGGTCACGTAGTTCGCCGACTGTCGAGTCCAACCCCAAGCCTCGACAGTTCCAGGCCAGAAGATTCATGGCGTCCGGCGGCCCTGCCTGGCAGGGTCCGCCGCTTCGTCGTGTTGCTCAGAGATACGGTCAAACACAGAGGAGGTTTTTTGCCTCGTCTCGCGAATGAAGATATCATTACCAACCTGCCTGTCCACATCTCCCTTAGCCACCCAGCACTGCTTCGGCCACCTCTTCCTCTCTCCTTTGAATTCACGTCTTGGACTCGAGGGAGGGCGCTGTTCCGTATGGTACCCAGACCTAGGTTTCCGTACATAATATCCCTGCATGCGTTCTCGTCCTCTAAAATGGTTCGAGCTTTCAGCCCCATCACGGTAATGTGGACCCTGCTGCTTGTACTTGTTTCTAATATCCGCCTTCTTCTCCTGTTGTTGCTGCCTCAGATTAGAGCGAAGCACACTTTCCCTTCTCTGTTCTAAGTCATCACGCAGGTCCCTTTCCTGAGTAGCATTCACTCCCTGCCTCCGTACATTTGGACTAGAAACATCCTCATTTTCTCCTCTCCCGCCCCCACCAGTGTGGGATGTTGCCGGAGTAGTGAACTCACTTTGCAGATTACGTTTGGTGGGAAGATCGCGGACTGTTCCGGTCTTCCTTCCGTTCCTTTCTCCCTGACTAGACCTCGCACTTCCATAACTATTTGCACTGCCCGATGGCGCACGAGTAGATCCCTCCTTCGGTCCCAATGAACGCCCCGGCGAGGCCCTGAGCCACTCGCCCCACTGCTGATCCGGCTCCGCGGCCGGAGTGCATCCACCTATGCCATGAACAAGCCGACCACACTCAAAGCAGAAGTGTGGGATCTTTTCGTACTTAAAGTCAAACCAAGTTTTCTCGAGGTCCTCTACGTCCTTCTTAAGATAGAAACCTCTCACCAGCGGCTCGAAGACAGAGAGTTTAGCTCTGAATCGCAGTTCGGAGCCCTTCGCAAAGCCATCTTTCTCCACATCCACACGCACGATCTTGCCCAGCCAATTTCCAAGTGCTTCCCCAAAAGCCTTCGACCGTTTGTCCAGGGGCAAATCATCAACCCGAACCCACATATCCACTGTATCGAATGTCATCTCCGATGGTCTAGTTACACCATCATAATCCTTAAGTATTAGAACATTAAAATCGAATTGCCATGGGCCGTTGTTGAGGGCGTGTCTCCAATCTCCTTCACTTCCGAACGTCACCGAGAACAGATTCCTCCCGATGATCTTGAACTGGGCTTCTCTATGCAGCCCCCACGCCCTTGCCATCGACATCTCCAGCGCTCGCTTGTTCATCGGACGGGGGGTAAACGCCTTGCCAATTGCCGACCACTTCGGCGGCCGCGCATGTTCCTGTTCTGATTCCTTGAAGACAAACCCCATAGACTCCTTCTCTGTTAGCACTAGGCCACCCAGCCGAGCCGTCAGCCCCGGCGAGATCGCCGTCGCTTTTCCATCTACCGGAGATACAGAGCTGGTCCTGCTGTGAGGGCCCTGTGGCGTCCTCATCGATCCAACCGGAGTCTCCTTCTGTGGCGGCGGTCTCGGTGTTGCCGTTGTCGTCGTTCCCCGTGGCTTCGGTCCAGGCGTCCCCGCTGCCGCTGCAGTCTTCGTGGCGCTCCCCCGCGCCGCACCTCCATCCTTCGTCCTCTCCGCCATGGCCTTCCCACCGGAGAGATAGCGTCACTCCAGCCCACACGTTCAGGATCGTTGTCGATCCCTCCCCTGTCGCCTGAGAGAACCCACCACCACCGCTCGCAAAACCCTAACCCTAGTGCTCACGACGATCGCCTTGCGATCGCCCCAATCGCCTTTCCGTGTTTTGCGTACGAGGTGGACCCGCACATCCTACGATTGTGAGGCTATGGGGTAGTGTCTAGTGAAGGCAACCTTGGCAACAACAACTTTTCTCTTTTGCTGCTCGGGGCTAGAATTTTTATGCCCTAATAATAAACTCTAAATTCTCCGAGCCTTGAAGCCTTTTGAGGCCACCGAATCGAAATTAGGAGCCCCTTTATTCATGGAGGAGGCATTTTAGATGGTGTGAAACAATAAGATTCTCATAGAAAAAGAACCATATCGGTGAAATTTCCAACAGTAATAAACGTGGGGCGACGCATGTATAGAAAATCCAGAGGGGTGCATGATATGTCCTGGACGTATATATCATTTTTGTTTGCTTCATGCTATAATTATATCATAATGGAATAGTTTTGACATCAAGTCTTATTATTTTTCTGGACTAACCTATTAATCCAGTGCCAAGTGCCAATTTCCCCCTGTTTTTGGTCTTTTCTGGAAAACCAGTTCTTGGGGACCAATAAAATCAGAAAAATTATTTCTGGAAGTTTCGAGAAGAGACGAAGCCAATGGCACCTGTGCTAGCAGAGAGCCTCTCCCGTGGGCCTACGTGGTCCCACCACATAGCCTAGGGTTGCAGCGGATGGGCCACCTCCACCACCTATTTCTTCAGCCGCCATTATATACTCCCAAAAACCCTTAAAATAATGACCGGGGATTCTCCACCTCTCGGAAAAATCCATCGCGATCCAATCTGAAGGCCTTTTCTCGGTACTCTACGGAGGGGGAATTTCTCATGACAACCATCTATATCAACCTTGCCGCCGCCATCTACATGTGTGAGTAGTCCCCCTTTGGACTATGGGTCCATTGGAGCAGCTAGGTGGCAATATCAACCTTTTTCTTCAATACATCAATTACATGAGCTGGCCTTCATGATTATGCTTCATCTTATGTAATTTTTAAGGCGTGTTTGTTGCGGTGTGATGAATTTCCACTTTATGAACAAATTTGCACATGTTTCATTTTCATGCATTCATATGAGTTCTTTGCTGCATAATTTATATACATATATACTCTCCAATATATTAATCTTCTGTTGGCCATGTTTACATGAATATCTCCAAGAGAGAGTTGTGTGTGTAAGTTCAGTTCAATCTTATAAGGATTAATGCACTTTGTGTATGGAAGTGATTATTGCAACAAAGAAATAAGAGTTCAGATTGTAAACGAAACTAAAAGTGTGTTGATCGAGGTTGAAAGCAATTGAGATGAATTGACTGGGATCCATAGTTTGACTAGTTAGACTTTGTTTTTCTGTTAATAATGTTTGCATAGCATGGCACACAGGAAGCAGCCTCTGGGATGGCGTGGCATACCTGGATAACCAGGAGTTTGTTACAGAGGAACGAATAACAGAAAAGTGGTTCTTGGGTTTAGTCCCACATCGGTTGTGGGGGAAGACATAACACGATTTATAAGGGTGGGGGTGTCCCCTCCTATAATGCTAGTCTTTTGGGGGAAGAGGGCCCAAAGGCCTCTTTTAAGTCGGTGTTCCTTTTCGATTGGACCTGGTTGACCCATGTGGATCGGAAACGCTGATGTTAGCGGACCCAACATTGCGTAACAATCGCGAAGTTAGGCGATGTGAAACTCTCTCTCTCTCTCTCATTCATGCCCCGCTCTCTCCCTCTCTGAGTGATCTCGCTGGTTTGGTAACAGCACTTCTTGTTTTTTCAAATTCCAAAATTACGCACTTCACGTGTTTGATTCGTGTCGTTACTCGTACACGACCATACCTTTCGGACAGTAGACGCCGGAAACCAAAAGGGTTCACATCCAAAGAAATTCCATACAAAGGTCAAATCGTGCTAATCTTTTCTTAATGCATGGGTCAAAACAGTAAGAAAGTTCCCCCAACACAACATGGATATCTACAGTAGCCATGAGCAATTTTCGGTCTACAGTACTGCAACGGCGCCTTTGTCTTGTCTCCCTTGTTTTGCACGAGGAAGTACAGTAGGTCCCTGACTTGCCTCCTCGAAGTCAGCGGAGCGGAGCCAGCTCCGCGAAGAATACATGCCATATATATTTCGGAATTGCTAAATTTCAGACTTGAGAAGTCTTAGTCGATGTTATATTCGTTAGAGCATCTTCAACAGATGATGTATATCTTGATGCTCCAAACTGGTGATGTAAAAATTTGAAGCACCAAAAAGTATTTTTTACATCTTCGAAAAAGGCTCAACTCTAATAGATGGTCCAAAACGGATATGTAAATAAAAGAGCAACTTCAACAGATGGTCCAAAACGAAGATGTAAAACCGGTCGGCGGCCGCGCGGCTACTAGCCATTATACAACTGCACATATCGCAAAAAAAAAAAATCTAAAAATAACATAAAAATTTATACATGTCCACAATATCAAATTATTACGTAGTTCTTCAAATCCACGAAATCAAATGCAACACAAATACAACATAGTTTTGCACGATACATCATAGTTTTTCACAAACAAATAATGAATCTATGCGGCTCTTTCATCATGCCATTTCCAATGCTCTTCATCAAATCTTTTTAGAGTTGATCATGCACATCGATGTCTCTAATCTCAATGTACACCTTCATGAAACATCTGATCTGCTGTTCTTTTCGCATGAGGTTAACATGAATGCCCATCAAGTGATAGAAGATGTAATCTAATTTTTTTTCCACATCTGAGTGTCCTGAGCAGTCGGTGCTCTAAAGTACTGTGGACCAAACACTTCTATCATAGTCATTGCAAACACTACAAGAAAACCTGCCTGTAGAGACGCAATATTCTTGCTTTTGAAAAATGTTCAAAATTTCAAAAAAATATTAGTTTTTCTAAAGTGGTTCATAAATTAAAAAAAATGTTTGGAATTGTCATAGAATGTTCTTGTTTTTCAGAAAATGTTGTGAACGCTTTTGTTCAAAATTATCAAAACTTTTTGGAAAATAGTTGGGCTTTATAAAAGTATTGCCATTTTTGAAAATTGTTTGCAAATTGCAAAAAATGTTTAGGTTTTCGTTTTTTCCAGAGTTTCAAAAAATGTCCCAGTTTCATAAATTGTTCACAACTTTCAACAAATGTTCGTGTTTTCAAATTTTGTTCAGGATTCTCAAAATATTTTCGTCTCCAAATTTCATTTTAGAATTTGGAAAAATGATCCCGTATCAAGAAGTCGTCATGATTTTCAAAAAAAGTTCCTATTTTTCGAATATATTATTATTTTTAAAATTTTTGTTTACAAATTTGGAAAGTGTTTGAGTTTCATACAACATTCCATTTTTGAAAAAAATTGCTTTTGAAATTCCTAAAATAATACGGATCTCCGCAGGCTGTTGGTTCTTTTTTGTTGACGCTACCATATGCTCATATACAATTGCTAGTTCAATTGGTAGTAGCGGGTCGTTTTGCACCACAGTGTACGTTCGATGTGCCGCATAGAGCGGCCTATAGGAGGTCCCTGTTTGCTCGGTCGGACCAAGAAAAAGTCTAAGCCCACGCCACAACCACTCTAGGTTAGGGCAGATGTTGTGCTATCTTCATTCGCTCTTCCTACTTCGACGCTCGGTTCACACAAACATAATGCTGCCGTCAGCCATCTTCCCCTGCCCCCTTCCATTCCGCCGACGCCTAACCCTGTTCTTAATCACTATACAAAATATGATTATTCAAAGTTTAGTCCAACTAGTTTTAATAGCTATTCGAGTTTAAAATGTGATTATTCAAAGATTTCTTAAGTCTTTTTCTGATTTGTTTGCGGGTAAAGATTTCTTAAGTCTAAGATAAGAATAGAGTCATGCGCTAAAACGTCTCACAAATCATCTCAAATTAAATACTTATTTTCTTAAAGGCTAATTATAAGGAAAAGCTTGTCGCGTTCCGTAAGCGTCTTATGAAGCGTCTTTAGGTCACTAGTGTCCATGGGCGTAGAGACGAATAAAATAGCGTCCCAGAAAAAGCGACCATACATGGTGTTTTTGTTGTAGTGAAATTGCTTGACATAGAAGACAGAAGTGCTCTCTGCCATCACCAAGTTATCATCAATGTAATCTGCCGGAACACCATATGCCATCATCTGCAAAGCGGCAGTGGCCTTCTGTTCATTGCTATGGCCAAGCAACCCGGCACAGTTCCTTCTCTACTCGAAGGCCGGATTATACTGCTTCACGGAATTGCAAGTGTGGATGAACAAGTCTTTCGACATTCTGAAATGGCGTTGAAAGTATTTCTCCAGGAAATTAGGTGGTGATCCAAAGTAGTTGCCCATCAACCGTTTGTGTGCATCAATCCGTTCTCTCCGAATGAATGCACGACCATAGACGGAACCACCGTGCTTCGGCTTCTTCCCCTTGTGCATGGCCACTAGCATAACAATGTCCTCTTCTTCATGCAAATCAAATCCCTCGCCAGACGATGAATCGTCCACGAATGAGGAGTCAACCGAGCTCATCTACAATACAGATAACCACTGTCAAACATACTATCCAATCCCAATTTAAATCATCAACTTTTGTCGTTTTTTTACCTTGGGGAATTTCGTCGAACACCTAGTGCGCGGGGTGGAAGAAGATGGCAGGCGGTTGGACTGGTCGCTAGTGCGGACGGCGGCGCAGAGGAGAAGGGAGTTTGGCGGCCGGCAGAGAGGAGCTATACGGGCTGCCGGACCGCTGGAGTCGGCGGATCCAGCCGCGACTGCATCCCGAAACGGTAGCTGGCCTTCATGATTATGCTTCATCTTATGTAATTTTTAAGGCGTGTTTGTTGCGGTGTGATGAATTTCCACTTTATGAACAAATTTGCACATGTTTTATTTTCATGCATTCATATGAGTTCTTTGCTGCATAATTTATATACATATATACTCTCCAATATATTAATCTTCTGTTGGCCATGTTTACATGAATATCTCCAAGAGAGAGTTGTGTGTGTAAGTTCAGTTCAATCTTATAAGGATTAATGCACTTTGTGTATGGAAGTGATTATTGCAACAAAGAAATAAGAGTTCAGATTGTAAACGAAACTAAAAGTGTGTTGATCGAGGTTGAAAGCAATTGAGATGATTTGAGTGGGATCCATAGTTTGACTAGTTAGACTTTGTTTTTCTTTAATAATGTTTGCATAGCATGGCACACAGGAAGCAGCCTCTGGGATGGCGTGGCATACCTGGATAACCAGGAGTTTGTTACAGAGGAACGAATAACAGAAAAGTGGTTCTTGGGTTTAGTCCCACATCGGTTGTGGGGGGAGACATAACACGACTTATAAGGGTGGGGGTGTCCCCTCCTATAATGCTAGTCTTTTGGAGGAAGAGGGCCCAAAGGCCTCTTTTAAGTCTGTGTTCCTTTTCGATTGGACCTGGTTGACGCATGTGGATCGGAAACGCTGATGTTAGCGGACCCAGCATTGCGTAACAATCGCGAAGTTAGGCGATGTAAAACTCTCTCTCTCTCATTCATGCCCCGCTCTCGCCCTCTCTGAGTGATCTCGCTGGTTATGGCCAGACGCCGGAAACCAAAAGGGTTCACATCCAAAGAAATTCCATACAAAGGTCAAATCGTGCTAATCTTTTCTTAATGCATGGGTCAAAACAGTAAGAAAGTTCCCCCAACACAACAAATATCTACAGTAGCCATGAGCAATTTTCGGTCTACGGTACTGCAACGGCGCCTTTGTCTTGTCTCCCTTGTTTTGCACGAGGAAGTACAGTAGGTCCCTGACTTGCCTCCTCGAAGTCAGCGGAGCGGAGCCAGCTCCGCGAAGAATACATGCCATATATATTTCGGAATTGCTAAATTTCAGACTTGAGGAAGTCTTAGTCGATGTTATATTCGTTAGAGCATCTTCAACAGATGATGTATATCTTGATGCTCCAAACTGGTGATGTAAAAATTTGAAGCACCAAAAAGTATTTTTTACATCTCCGAAAAAGGCTCAACTCTAATAGATGGTCCAAAACGGATATGTAAATAAAAGAGCAACTTCAACAGACGGTCCAAAACGAAGATGTAAAACCGGTCGGCGGCCGCGCGGCTACTAGCCATTGTACAACTGCACATATCGCAAAAAAAAAAAAATCTAAAAATAACATAAAAATTTATACATGTCCACAATATCAAATTATTACGTAGTTCTTCAAATCCACGAAATCAAATGCAACACAAATACAACATAGTTTTGCATGATACATCATAGTTTTTCACAAACAAATAATGAATCTATGCGGCTCTTTCATCATGCCATTTCCAATGCTCTTCATCAAATCTTTTTAGAGTTGATCATGCACATCGATGTCTCTAATCTCAATGTACACCTTCATGAAACATCTGATCTGCTGTTCTTTTCGCATGAGGTTAACATGAATGCCCATCAAGTGATAGAAGATGTAATCTAAAAAATTTTTCCACATCTGAGTGTCCTGAGCAGTCGGTGCTCTAAAGTACTGTGGACCAAACACTTCTATCATAGTCATTGCAAACACTACAAGAAAACCTGCCTGTAGAGACGCAATATTCTTGCTTTTGAAAAATGTTCAAAATTTCAAAAAAATATTAGTTTTTCTAAAGTGGTTCATAAATTAAAAAAAATGTTTGGAATTGTCATAGAATGTTCTTGTTTTTCAGAAAATGTTGTGAACGCTTTTGTTCAAAATTATCAAAACTTTTTGGAAAATAGTTGGGCTTTATAAAAGTATTGCCATTTTCGAAAATTGTTTGCAAATTGCAAAAAATGTTTAGGTTTTCGTTTTTTCCAGAGTTTCAAAAAATGTCCCAGTTTCATAAATTGTTCACAACTTTCAACAAATGTTCGTGTTTTCAAATTTTGTTCAGGATTCTCAAAATATTTTTGCGTCTCCAAATTTCATTTTAGAATTTGGAAAAATGATCCCGTATCAAGAAGTCGTCATGATTTTCAAAAAAAGTTCCTATTTTTCGAATATATTATTATTTTTAAAATTTTTGTTTACAAATTTGGAAAGTGTTTGAGTTTCATACAACATTCCAATTTTTTGAAAAAAAAATTGCTTTTGAAATTCCTAAAATAATACGGATCTCCGCAGGCTGTTGGTTCTTTTTCGTTGACGCTACCATATGCTCATATACAATTGCTAGTTCAATTGGTAGTAGCGGGTCGTTTTGCACCACAGTGTATGTTCGATGTGCCGCATAGAGCGGCCTATAGGAGGTCCCTGTTTGCTCGGTCGGACCAAGAAAAAGTCTAAGCCCACGCCACAACCACTCTAGGTTAGGGCAGATGTTGTGCTATCTTCATTCGCTCTTCCTACTTCGACGCTCGGTTCACACAAACATAATGCTGCCGTCAGCCATCTTCCCCTGCCCCCTTCCATTCCGCCGACGCCTAACCCTGTTCTTAATCACTATACAAAATATGATTATTCAAAGTTTAGTCCAACTAGTTTTAATAGCTATTCGAGTTTAAAATGTGATTATTCAAAGATTTCTTAAGTCTTTTTCTGATTTGTTTGCGGGGTAAAGATTTCTTAAGTCTAAGATAAGAATAGAGTCGCACGCTAAAACGTCTCACAAATCATCTCAAATTAAATACTTGTTTTCTTAAAGGCTAATAATAAGGAAAAGCTTATCGCGTTCCGTAAGCGTCTTAAGAAGCGTCTTTAGGTCACTAGTGTCCATGGGCGTAGAGACGAATAAAATAGCGTCCCAGAAAAAGCGACCATACATGGTGTTTTTGTTGTAGTGAAATTGCTTGACATAGAAGACAGAAGTGCTCTCTGCCATCACCAAGTTATCATCAATGTAATCTGCCGGAACACCATATGCCATCATCCGCAAAGCGGCAGTGGCCTTCTGTTCAATGCTATGGCCAAGCAACCCGGCACAGTTCCTTCTCTACTCGAAGGCCGGATTATACTGCTTCACGGAATTGCAAGTGTGGATGAACAAGTCTTTCGACATTCTGAAATGGCGTTGAAAAAGTATTTCTCCAGGAAATTAGGTGGTGATCCAAAGTAGTTGCCCATCAACCGTTTGTGTGCATCAATCCGTTCTCTCCGAATGAATGCACGACCATAGACGGAACCACCGTGCTTCGGCTTCTTCCCCTTGTGCATGGCCACTAGCATAACAATGTCCTCTTCTTCATGCAAATCAAATCCCTCGCCAGACGATGAATCTTCCATGAATGAGGAGTCAACCGAGCTCATCTACAGTACAGATAACCACTGTCAAACATACTATCCAATCCCAATTTAAATCATCAACTTTTGTCGTTTTTTTACCTTGGGGAATTTCGTCGAACACCTAGTGCGGGGGGTGGAAGAAGATGGCCGGCGGTTGGACTGGTCGCTACTGCGGACGGCGGCGCAGAGGAGAAGGGAGTTTGGCGGCCGGCAGAGAGGAGCTATCTGGTGCCGGACCATTGGAGTCGGCGGATCCACCATGATCGCTTCAAAGCAGTAGCGCCAGAACTCTGCGAGACGCCCTCCGGCGAGGGAGGGATGTGGTCTAGGTCAGCGGCGACGATTTGGGGCGATGGCGATTTGGGCGGTGCCGTGGCGATTTCAATGGTGGTGCTCGGCGGCGAAGCGATCCGGCGGGAAGGCAAATGAACTGGTGGTTGGTCGTTTCGCGGGCGGCCATGTTTTACGACAGATGTATCTCGTGATGTAAATTTCCGTCACGAAGTTTTCAATTCTACATCTCCGGAAAGCGGTGATCTATTTTTTCTTTTTTACATATGGACCATCTGTTGGAGCAGCGTTTTTTGCTCTTGAAAATCCAAAAATTAGGTGGTTTTACATACGGATCGTCTATTGAAGATGCTCTTATATCTTACGTGAAAATCCGTGTAAATTTTTCTTTAAATCTTTTTTTTTCTTTTTCTATATGTTCTGTCACTGACACTTCGACAAGTTTGAGTCGACTGTTTGTAAGTTGCTTGTTCTAATAGGATTCGTACAAGTTACTTTTGGTGGAGTGACAGCCTATCCACCTTCACCAACTCAATTATTTATTGAAATTAAAACATACACAATACTAGTATTTATTAAAACTAAGCCGTGCAAATGCTCGCATCACCTGCTCAAGTCCAACCTCGATCGGCTCAAAGTTGGGGAACGATCAGCACTAGTTAATCGCTAGTGCTGTGGGCCGTCTGGTTTATAATTATCTAAGGCAAAAGATTCCTCCGGCCGGTTGCCTGTCGCTTGCAACTATTTTTCAGGATTCATTTGGCAGTACTACTAGTACTAGGGGCCGGCCGGCATGTGGGCCAGCCGTCTGATCTGACACATCATAGTGGTCACATTCAGGGACGAAGCCAGGATTTGGGTATAGGTAAAAAAAAATCCAATACAAATGATAATCATTGTGAACAAGGTTAAGAACTTATATATCGGCCTCATTAACAATTTAAGCACGTTGACAATTCTAACCGGCTTAATTTAGAAGTGAATTAATTTCAATGATGTTTGGCAGCATTTTTCACCTCATAGTGGAGGAATCTCACTTTCAAAAGCAACTCGCTTGGAAAACGAAATTAATCTTGTGTTGTTTTCAAGTGTCTTTTCTATTCATTGTTGAGAAATTTTAATTTCAGGATCAGTTACACTGCATATGGTCGACATAGGAAATTTTTACATCGCAAATAGGAACTCATGCCGGATAATTTGCACCAAGATAATTTCTTTAAAACGCGTGCAAGATATGAATTCGTGTTCCCGCAAAAAGAAAAAAAAGAGATATGAATTCTTGAAAGGATCTCAAATCTCAAAACAAAACAACTAAATCTAATGTATAATTTCAACACTGATACGAGACGAGAGTTGGGAGAAATTAGTAGCGTGATGTGCTAACCTGCTAGTTTGCTGGCTGAAGCAATGAAGTACTATGTTGAGTCGTCAACTCACCAGATTGCAGAAGCAGAGAGGAGAGAGATCGGAGCGCCGATCGCTATCATATCGGGCTGGCCCATTGTGAGTATCTTCCCAGCGCTAACCACCGCGCCATGATCAACTTATTCAACATTTGAAATACTTATTCAACATTTTTCAAATACTTGTTCAAATTTTTTTCAGCATATACATTACAAAAAACACTCCTCAAAAATACATTTGAAGAATGTTGAACGAGTATTTTAAAAAATATTGTATAAGTATTAAAACTATTGAACAAGTATTTATAAAATGTTGAAGAAGTATTTAAAGAATATTGAACAAGTATTTGAAACTGTTGAATAAGTATTTAAAATGTGAACAAGTACTTGAAAAATGTTGAATAGGTTTAAAAAATGTTGAATGAGTATTTGAAAAATGTTGAACAAGTATTTGAAAAATGTGAACATGTATTTGAAAAAAAGTTGGCGTAAGTATTAAATGTTGAACAAATATCTGAAAAATGTTAAATAAGCGTTGGGACAATGTTGAGCGTGTATACAGAAAATATTGATCACTTATTATAAAATGTTATTGACACATACGAAAAAGTAGAATGAAAGATAACAATAAATTAAAATGTTGAATAAGTATTTATACTTTTTGATCATGTATATAAAAATGTTGAACATGTATTTAAAAATGTTGAACAAATATTTGAGGAAATGTTGAACATGTATATAAAAATGTAAAATGAAAAACATAAAGAAACAAAAAACTAAAAAATGAAACAAAACGAAGAATAAAAAACAAAATAATGATAAAATCGGAGAAAAAAAGAGAAAACAAAGAAAAACCGGAGAAGATGTCCTCCGATCACATCTAGTGGGCTGCAATCCTACTTCTAGCCAATAACTGCTCGCTGATGCACTGGTTGGTGGCCCCGGTTATCACCCTGCAGACCGGAGTTAGACACCTGGGCGCGCTCCTTTTATTTCCTTTGATGCACTGGTACGCACTAATCACGAACAAAAGAACGCATTCCAGCAGGCCGCTAGTGGACTTTTTACTATGGGCCTTTTTTATAGTACACACCTAACTGTAAACGAGATTAAAGCTTGGGCCTTTCCTTTCAATCGTAAATTTATTTTCAAATGTCGCGCTAGTAATTATAAAGCGTGTAGCTTAGCAAAGTTCGCGCTATTGCTAGCGACAGGGCGTCATGTGTGGTTTGGCAAAAGGCTGTGGGGCTTTGCCTCACAGTAGTTAGTTTCAGAAAAATGTGTGGTTTGGCCAACCGCATGACATAAACTCTATACCCCAAGTTGTGGTCTTTGATGAATAAAGTATGGCTAAAAGCTAGTGAGACTAAATTGTTTAAGGAGTTGTGTGTCTAATGAACTTACACTATCCTAGGTTGACTCACTAGGGATGAATTCTTGGAGGAGCTATGGGCTGAAGGCACTTAGGACTTGTCATCCTTTGCATGTTGATGGCACTCAAGATTTGTCCTACGTTCATCCTGTCATGATGCATCTCCAAGCGGGCTTTAGGCTCGTCCCATTTTGTATGGTAAAGATAGAGACTATGAGTATAGGAATCAACTCTATTTCTTTTTTTGACAAAGAATCAACTCCATTTCTAGGGTTAGGCAAGATCTAAGAAGAAAGTAGTTGACCTTGATCTTATTCTAGGGTTTGAGCTTCTAAGCCACCCATAGGATTTTCAAATCCACTTCATCTGAATTCATGGATTTCCTTGTATTTGTACGAATTGAAGAGCATCTATTCAAGTGAAAATCAAAACATCTGCTACTTGTGAGCTGCGTTGGGATTTCTTCGAAGAGTAGATGATGATGCAATACAGCGGAGATAAGTATTTCCCTCAGTTAAGAACCAAGATTATCAATCCAGTAGGAGAACCACGCGAAACCTCAGTAGTAGCACCTACACACACAAAAACAAATATTTGCATCAACGCAAACAAGGGGGTTGTCAATCCCCTCAGCGATATTGCAAGGAACAAATCTCTAGTGATAGATAGATAGATTAAAACACAAAATAAAATAATGATAAATAAATTATAGCAAGGTATTTTTCTCATGAATAATATGAGCGTAAACCCACGTTTCATCGGATCCCAACAAACACACCGCAAAAAAAGATTACATCGAATAGATCTCCAAGAACATCGAGGAGAACATTATGTTGAAGATCAAAGAGGGAGAGACAAGAAGTCATCTAGCTACTAGCCATGGACCCATAGGTCCGTGGTAAACTACTCACACATCATCGGAAGGGCAGCAAGGTTGATGTAGAAGCCCTCCATGATCGATTCTCCCTCCGGCACAATGCCATAAAAGGCCTCCAGATGGGATCACAGAAGAAGAGAGACTTGCGGCGGCGGAAAAACTCTTTTGGGTGGCTCTAAGTTGGTTTCCTGATTTTAGAGACTTTATAGATGTGTAATTAAGTCAGACGGAGGCACGAGGGGTCCTCAAGGTACTAGGGCGGGATCACCCTCCTGGGCGCACCCTACTGCCTTGTTGTCTCCTCGTTTGCCTTCTGGTCTCCTCCCGAAGCTTATAGGGTCTATCTTGTCCAGAAAAAATTATTAAAAAGTTTCATAGCGTTTGGACTTCTTTTGGTACCGATTTCCTAGAAAACCAGAAATAGGCAAAAAAACAAAAACTCGCACTTGAGACTGGGTTAATAGTTTAGTCCCAGAATATGATATATAATTGCATATAAAACATCTAAGATTGATACTATGATAACATGGGACAATAAAAATTTATATATACGTTGGAGATGTATCAACATCCGTCAGGTATTTTGTTTGTTGGGATCATTGTCAAAGCCTGCCACATTGCCGTGTGATGTTGACATGTGATTCATAAAAAAAACAAGTGTCCTTTCCTAGTATGAACATTGGGCAAAATATGGGAGCCTACCACGTCACACTAGAGAATTTATACAAATTCATCGATGAATCTGGCATCCGTTGGGTTAAGCTAATCTAGAGCACCTATACTATAGTGATGGTTCCATGTCCGGCAATAGCCTCGTGGGATCTTTTCAGGGTAATAACTAAATGTCACATTGAAAAATGAGAAGTAAGTTAACTTCTGGTATGATTTATGGAAAGAGGATGCATGCACAACAGGTTTCTAAAACTCATCATTGATGCCAAAAATGGTTATTTCACAATTAACAAGTTTGTACTCGACAATATTTAGAGGACCTATTTCATTTTCCCTTGTTGCCAGAGAGACTTCCAAGACTTTTAAGCCATGGAAGAAATCTGCATTCAAGTTGACATTGTTGATGCAAATGATAGTTGGAGCTATGATGTCTACTACACAACTTGTTCTTGTAGACTCGTGTTGGGCCGCGCAGAGTTTTGTAGGACAATAGCAAATTTCCCTCAAGTGGATGACCTAAGGTTTATCAATCCATGGGAGGCGTAGGATGAAGATGGTCTCTCTCAAATAACCCTGCAACCAAATAACAATGAGTCTCTTGTGTCCCCAACACACTAAATACAATGGTAATTTGTATAGGTGCAGTAGTTCGGCGAAGAGATGGTAATAAAATTGTAGTAATGATATTAGATATTGATTTTTGTGATAGGAACAATAAAAAACAACAACGTAGCAATTGATAAAATGGAGCACAAATGATATTGCAATGCTTGAAAATGAGGCCTAGGGTCCGTACTTTCACTAGTTATATCTCTCAACAATGCTAATCTAATTGGACCATATAACCATACCTCAAAGTGCGATGAAGAATCACTCTAAAGTTCTTATCTAGCGGAGAACATAAGAAGAAACTGTATGTAGCTATTCTTTCCGATCGATCTATCTAAGAGTTCGTACTAAAATAAGACCAAGTTATTCTTTCTGATCGATCTATCAAGAGTTCGTACTAAAATAACATTAAGTTATTCTTTTCGATCGATCTATCAAGAGTTCGTACTAAAATAACACCAAAGCAAATTCAGATTCATAATACTCAATCCAACACAAAGAACCTCAAAGAGTGTCCCAAGATTTCTACCGGAGAAACAAAAGACGAAACGTGCATCAACCCCTATGCATGGATTACCCCAATGTCACCTCGGGAATCCGCGAGTTGAGTGCCAAAACATATCTGAAGTGAATCAATATAATACCCCATTGTCACCACGGGTATTCATATGCAAGACATATATCAAGTGCTCTCAAATCCATAAAGGTATTCAAACTAATAAGAACGAAATCTCAATGGAAAACTCAATTCATCACAACAAGATGGAGAGGGAGAAACACCATATGATCCAACTATATTAACAAAGCCCGCGATACACCAAGTGAAGGAAATATGCCCTAGAGGCAATAATAATGTTATTATTTATTTCCTTATATCATGATAAATGTTTATTATTCATGCTAGAATTGTATTAACCGGAAACATAATACATGTGTGAATACATAAACCTACAGAGTGTCACTAGTATGCCTCTACTTGACTAGCTCGTTAATCAAAGATGGTTATGTTTCCTAACCATGAACAAGGAGTTGTTATTTGATTAACGGGATCACATCATTGGTTGAATGATCTGATTGACATGACCCATTCCATTAGCATAGCACCTGATCGTATAGTTTGTTGCTAGTGCTTTTCTTCATGACTTATACATGTTCCTATGACTATGAGATTATGCAACTCCGTTTGCCGAGGAACACTTTGGGTGCTACCAAGCGTCACTGGCGTAACTGGGTGATTATAAAGGTACATTACAGGTGTCTCCGAAGGTACATGTTGGGTTGGCATATTTCGAGATTAGGATTTGTCACTCCGATTGTCGGAGAGGTATCTCTGGCCCTCTCGGTAATGCACATCACATAAGCCTTGCAAGCATTGCAACTAAATGTGTTAGTTGTGAGATGATGTATTACGGAGCGAGAAAAGAGACTTGCGATGTGAGATTGAACTAGGTATTGAATACCGGCGATCGAATCTCGGGCAAATAACATACCGATGACAAAGGAACAACGTATGTTGTTATGCGGTCTCGACCGATAAAGATCTTCGTAGAATATGTAGGAGCCAATATGGGCATCCAGGTCCCGCTATTGGTTATTGACCGAGAGGTGTCTCGGTCATGTCTACATAGTTCTCGAACCCGTAGAGGGTCCGCACGCTTAACGTTCGATGGCGGTTATTATGAGTTTATATGATATTGATGTACGAAGGTTGTTGAGTCCCGGATGAGATCACGGACATGACGAGGAGTCTCGAAATGGTCGAGACATAAAGATTGATATATTGGAAGCCTATGTTTGGACTCGGAATCACTCGGGTGAAATTGGGAATTTTACCGAGTACCAGAGGTTACGGAACCCCGGGGGTCAATGGGCCATGATGGGCCTTAGTGGGAAAGAAAAGGGGCCATAGTGCTGGCGCACCTTCCCCCTTCCCTAGTCCTATTAGGACTAGGAGAGAAGCGCCTCTCTCTCTCTCTTCCCACTTGGGAAAACCTAGTTGGACTAGGATTGGGGAATCCTACTCCTAGTAGGAGTAGGAAACCCTGGTCGCCGCCTCTCTCTGGCCGGCCAGCCCTCCCTTCCCTCCTTTATATCTGAGGGGGGCACCCCATGACACAAGTTGATCATTGAGATCGTTCCTTAGCCGTGTGCGGTGCCCCTTCCACCAAACTACACCTCGAATATACCGTTGCGGAGCTTAGGCGAAGCCCTGCGCGGTGGAACATCATCATCGTCACCACGCCGTCGTCTTGTGAAACTCTCCCTCAACACTCGGCTGGATCGGAGTTCGAGGGGCGTCATCGAGCTGAGCGTGTGCAGAACTCGGAGGTGCCGTCGTTCGGTACTTGGATCGGTTGGATCGGGAAGAAGTACGACTACTTCCTCTACGTTGCGTCAACGCTTCGTTGCTGGTCTCGAGGGTGCGTAGACAACACTCTCATCTCGTTGCTATGCATCACCATGATCTTGCGTGATCGTAGGAAATTTTTGAAATTACTCGTTCCCCAACAGTGGCATCCGAGCCTGGTTTTATGCGTTGATGTCATGTGCACGAGTAGAACACAAGTGAGTTGTGGACGATACAAGTCATACTGCCTACCAGCATGTCATACTTTGGTTCAGCGGTATTGTGAGATGAAGCGGCCGGACCGACATTACGCGTGCGCTTCGCGAGACTGGTTTCACCGCTCCGAGCACTCGTTGCTTAAAGGTGACCGGCGGTGTGTCTCTCTCTCACTTTAGTTGAATCGAGTGTGGCTACGCCCGGTCCTTGAGAAGGTTAAAGCGGAGTCTATTTGACGAAATATCGTTGTGGTTTTGATGCGTAGGTAAGAACGGTTCTTGCTCAGCCCGTAGCAGCCACGTAAAATTTGCAACAACAAAGTAGAGGACGTCTAACTTGTTTTTGCAGGGCATGTTGTGATGTGATATGGTCAAGACATGATGCTGAATTTTATTGTATGAGATGATCATGTTTTGTAACCGAAGTTATCGGCAACTGGCAGGAGCCATATGGTTGTCGCTTTATTGTATGAAATGCAATCATTCGTAATGCTTTACTTTATCACTAAGCGGTAGCGATAGTCGTAGAAGCATAAGATTGGCGAGGCGACAACGATGCTACGATGGAGATCAAGGTGTCGCGCCGGTGGCGATGGTGATCATGGCGGTGCTTGGAGATGGAGATCACAAGCACAAGATGATGATGGCCATATCATATCACTTATATTGATTGCATGTGATGTTAATCCTTTATGCATCTTATTTTGCTTTGATTGGCGGTAGCATTATAAGATGATCCCTTACTAAATTATCAAGAAGTGTTCTCCCTGAGTATGCACCGTTGCGAAAGTTCTTCGTGCTGAGACACCACGTGATGATCGGGTGTGATAGGCTCTACGTTCAAATACAACGGGTGCAAAACAGTTGCACACGCAGAATACTCAGGTTATACTTGACGAGCTATGCATATAAGATATGACCTCGGAACACGGAGACCGAAAGGTCGAGCATGAATCATATAGTAGATATGATCAACATATTGATGTTCACCATTGAAACTACTCCATCACACGTGATGATCGGTCATGGTGTAGTTGATATGGATCACGCAATCACTTAGAGAATTGGAGGGATATTTTTCTAAGTGGGAGTTCTTAAGTAATATGATTAATTGAACTTAAATTTATCATGAACTTAGTACCTGATAGTATCTTGCTTGTCTATGATGTGTAGATAGATGGCTCGTCTGTTGTTCCGTTGAATTTTAATGCGTTCCTTGAGAAAGCAAAGTTGAAAGATGATGGCAGCAATTACACGGACTGGGTCCGTATTTGAGGATTATCCTTATTGCTGCACGGAAGAATTACGTCCTGGAAGCACCGTTAGGTGCCAGGCCTGTGCAAGGGCTGCGCCGAAGTTGTGAACG
This sequence comes from Aegilops longissima, assembly GCA_021605205.1. NCBI lineage: Eukaryota > Viridiplantae > Streptophyta > Magnoliopsida > Poales > Poaceae > Aegilops > Aegilops longissima. The sequence continues at coordinate 83,186 of JAHIAM010000340.1, forward strand.
TCTGGCAAAGCAAAGCTGATGACTACTCTATAGTTCAGTGTGCCATGCTTTACGGCTTAGAACCGGGACTTCAACGTCGTTTTGAACACCATGGAGCATATGAGATGTTCCAGAGTTGAAGTTAATATTCAAGCGAATGCCGGATTGAGAGATATGAAGTCTCCAATAAGTTCTATAGCTGTAAGATGGAGGAGAACGGTTACGTCGGTGAGCATATACTCAGAATGTCGGATATAACAATCACTTGATTCAAGCGGGAGTTAATCTTCCGGATGATTGCGTCATTGATGAATTCTCCAAACACGCCACCAAGCTACAAGAGCTTCGTGATGAACTATAATATGCAAGGGATGACCAAAACAATGCCCGAGCTCTTGGCGATCTTTGAAAGCATGGAGGTAGAAATCAAAAGGAGCATCAAGTGTTGATGGTTAACAAAACCACTAGTTTCAAGAAAAGGGCAAAGGAAAGAAAAGGAAACTTCAAAAGAGCGGCAAGCAAGTTGCTGATCAAGAGAAGAAACCCAAGTCTGGTCCTAAACCTGAAACTGAGTGCTTCTATTGCAAGCAGGCTGGTCTTTGGAAGCGGAACTGCCCCAAGTATTTGGCGGATAAAAAGGATGGCAAGGTTAACAAAGGTATATGTGATATACATGTTATTGATGTGTACCTTACTAATACTCGCATAGCACTGGTATTTGATCTGGTTCATTGCTAATATTTGCAACTCGAAGCAGGGCTACGGATTAGCGAAGATTGGCTAAGGGCGAGGTGACAATCTGGCGTGGGAAATGGTTCCAAAGTCGATGTGATCGCATCGGCACGCTACCTCTACATCTACCTTGGGATTAGTATTAGACCTAAATAATTGTTATTTAGTACCAGCGTTGAGCATGAACATTATATCTGGATCTTGTTTGATGCGAGGCGGTTATTCATTTAAATCAGAGAATAATGGTTGTTCTATTTATATGAATAATATCTTTTATGGTCATGCACCATTGAAGAATGGTTTGTTTTACTTAATCTTGATAGTAGTGATACACATATTCATAATGTTGAAACCAAAAGATGCAGAGTTGATAATGATGGTGCAACTTATTTGTGGCACTTGCCGTTTAGGTCATATCGGTGTAAAGCGCATGAAGAAACTCCATCTTGATGGACTTTTGGAGTCACTTGATTATGAATCACTTGGCACTTGCGAACCGTGCCTTATGGGCAAGATGACTAAAACACCGTTCTCCGGAACTATGGAGAGAGCAACAGATTTATTGGAAATCATACATACTTGATGTATGTGGTCCAATGAATGTTGAGGCTCGTGGCGGATATCGTTATTTTCTCACCTTCACAGATGATTTGAGCAGATATGGGTATATCTACTTAATGAAACACAAGTCTGAAACATTTGAAAAGTTCAAAGAATTTCAGAGTGAAGTGGAAAATCATCGTAACAAGAAAATAAAGTTTCTACGATCTGATCGTGGAGGAGAATATTTGAGTTCGAGTTTGGTCTACATTTGAAACAATGCGGAATAGTTTCGCAACTTACGCCACCGGAACACCTGGCGTAATGGTGTGTCCGAGCGTCGTGAATCGTACTTTATTAGATATGGTGCGATCTATGATGACTCTTACTGATTTACCGCTATCATTTTGGGGTTATGCTTTAGAGACGGCTGCATTCACTTTAAATAGGGCACCATCTAAATCCGTTGAGACGACACCTTATGAACTATGGTTTGGCAAGAAACCAAAGTTGTCGTTTTTGAAAGTTTGGGGCTGCGATGCTTATGTGAAAAAGCTTCAACCTGATAAGCTCGAACCCAAATCGGAGAAATGTGTCTTCATAGGATACCCAAAGGAGACAGTTGGGTACACCTTCTATCACAGATCCGAAGGCAAGATTTTTGTTGCTAAATTCGGAAACTTTTTGGAGAAAGAGTTTCTCACGAAAGAAGTGAGTGGGAGGAAAGTAGAACTTGATGAGATAACTGTATCTACTCCCTTATTGAGAAGTAGTACATCACGAGAAAACAGTTTCGTGACACCTACACCAAATAGGGAGGAAGCTAATGATGATGATCATGAAACTTCAGATCAAGTTTCTCTGAACTTAGTAGATCAACGAGCAAGATCCGCACTGAGTGGTACGGTAATCCTATTTTGGAAGTCATATTCTTTGGAACATGATGAACCTACGAACTATGAAGAAGCGATGGTGAGCCCAGATTCCACAAAATGGCTTGAGGCCATGAAATCGAGATGGGATCCATGTATGAGAACAAAGTGTGGACTTTGGTTGACTTGCCCGATGATCGGCAAGCAATTGAGAATAAATGGATCTTCAAGAAGAAGGCGACGCTGATGGTAATGTTCTTGTCTATAAAGCTCGACTTGTTGCAAAAGGATTTCGACAAGTTCAAGGGATTGACTACGATGAGACCTTCTCACCCGTAGCGATGCTTAAGTCCGTCCGAATCATGTTAGCAATTGCCGCATTTTATGATTATGAAATTTGGCAAATGGATGTTAAAACTGCATTCTGAATGGATTTACGGAAGAAGAGTTGTATATGATGCAACCAGAAGGTTTTGTCGATCCAAAGGAGCTAACAAAGTGTGCAAGCTCCAGCGATCCATTTATGGACTGGTGCAAGCCTCTCGGAGTTGGAATAAACATTTTGATAGTGTGATCAAAGCATTTGGTTTTATCTGAGACTTTTGGAGAAGCTTGTATTTACAAGAAAGTGAGTGGGAGCTCAGTAGCATTTCGATATTATATGTGGATGACATATTATTGATCGGAAATGATATAGAAATTCTGGATAGCATAAAGGGATACTTGAATAAGAGTTTTTCGATGAAAGACCTCGGTGAAGCTGCTTACATATTGGGCATTAAGATCTATAGAGATAGATCAAGGCGCTTAATAGGACTTTCACAAAGCACATACCTTGATAAAGTTTTGAAAAAGTTCAAAATGGATCGAGGCAAAGAAAGGGTTCTTGCCGGTATTACAAGGTGTGAAGTTGAGTAAGACTCAATGCCCGACCACCGCAGAAGATAGAGAGAAATGAAAGATGTTCCTATGCTTCAGCCATAGGCTCTATCATGTATGCAATGCTGTGTACCAGACTTGATGTGTGCCTTGCTGTAAGTTTAGCGGCAGGTACCAAAGTAATCCGAGTGGATCATGGACAGCGGTCAAGAACATCCTTAAGTACTTGAGAAGGACTAAGGATATGTTTCTCATTTATGGCGGTGACAAAGAGCTCGTAAATGGCAGTTACGTCGACGCAAGCTTTGACACTGATCCGGACGATTCTAAATCGCAAACCGGATACGTATTTACATTAAGCGGTGGAGCTGTCGGTTGGTGCAGTTCCAAACAAAGCGTCGTTCGGGATCTACATGTGAAGCTGAGTACATAGCTGCTTGGAAGCAGCTAATGAAGGAGTCTGGATGAAGGAGTTCATAACCGATCTAGGTGTTGTACCTAGTGTATCGGGTCCAATGAAAATCTTTTGTGACAATCTGGTGCAATTGCCTTGGCAAAGGAATCCAGATTTCACAAGAGAACCAAGCACATCAAAAGACGCTTCAACTCCATCCGGATTTGGTCCGGTGGGAGACATAGAGATATGCAAGATACATACGGATCTGAATGTTGCGACCGTTGACTAAGCCTCTTCCACGAGCAAAACATGATCAGCACCAAGACTCCATGGGTGTTAGAATCATTCTTGTGTAATCTAGATTATTGACTCTAGTGCAAGTGGGAGGATGAAGGAAATATGCCCTAGAGGCAATAATAATGTTATTATTTATTTCCTTATATCATGATAAATGTTTATTATTCATGCTAGAATTGTATTAACCGGAAACATAATACATGTGTGAATACATAAACCTCAGAGTGTCACTAGTATGCCTCTACTTGACTAGCTCGTTAATCAAAGATGGTTATGTTTCCTAACCATGAACAAGGAGTTGTTATTTGATTAACGGGATCACATCATTGGTTGAATGATCGATTGACATGACCCATTCCATTAGCATAGCACCTGATCGTATAGTTTGTTGCTAGTGCTTTTCTTCATGACTTATACATGTTCCTATGACTATGAGATTATGCAACTCCCGTTTGCCGAGGAACACTTTGGGTGCTACCAAAGCGTCACAGCGAATCGGGTGATTATAAAGGTACATTACAGGTGTCTCCGAAGGTACATGTTGGGTTGGCATATTTGAGATTAGGATTTGTCCTCCGATTGTCGGAGAGGTATCTCTGGGCCCTCTCGGTAATGCACATCACATAAGCCTTGCAAGCATTGCAACTAAATGTGTTAGTTGTGAGATGATGTATTACGGAGCGAGAAAAGAGACTTGCCGAACGAGATTGAACTAGGTATTGAATACCGACGATCGAATCTCGGGCAAGTAACATACCGATGACAAAGGGAACAACGTATGTTGTTATGCGGTCCGACCGATAAAGATCTTCGTAGAATATGTAGGAGCCAATATGGGCATCCAGGTCCCGCTATTGGTTATTGACCGAGAGGTGTCTCGGTCATGTCTACATAGTTCTCGAACCCGTAGGGTCCGCACGCTTAACGTTTCGATGGCAGTTATTATGAGTTTATATGATATTGATGTCTGAAGGTTGTTGAGTCCCGGATGAGATCACGGACATGACGAGGAGTCTCGAAATGGTCGAGACATAAAGATTGATATATTGGAAGCCTATGTTTGGACTCGGAATCACTCCGGGTGAAATTGGGAATTTTACCGAGTACAGAGGGTTACCGGAACCCCGAAGTCAATGGGCCATGATGGGCCTTAGTGGGAAAGAGAAAGGGGCCATAGTGCTGGCGCACTTCCCCCTTCCCTAGTCCTATTAGGACTAGGAGAAGGCGCCTCTCTCTCTCTCTTCCCACTTGGGAAAACCTAGTTGGACTAGGATTGGGGAATCCTACTCCTAGTAGGAGTAGGAAACCCTGTGCGCCTCCTCTCTCGGCCGGCCAGCCCTCCCTTCCCTCCTTTATATCTGAGGGCAGGGGCACCCCATGACACAAGTTGATCATTGAGATCGTTCCTTAGCCGTGTGCGGTGCCCCTTCCACCAAACTACACCTCGAATATACCGTTGCGGAGCTTAGGCGAAGCCTGCGCCGGTGGAACATCATCATCGTCACCACGCCGTCGTCTTGTGAAACTCTCCCTCAACACTCGGCTGGATCGGAGTTCGAGGGACGTCATCGAGCTGAGCGTGTGCAGAACTCGGAGGTGCCGACGTTCGGTACTTGGATCGGTTGGATCGGGAAGAAGTACGACTACTTCCTCTATGTTGCGTCAACGCTTCCGTTGCTGGTCTACGAGGGTACGTAGACAACACTCTCATCTCGTTGCTATGCATCATCATGATCTTGCGTGATCGTAGGAAATTTTTTGAAATTACTACGTTCCCCAACACCAAGATCGTGCCATCTCAAGAACACGAGAGAGAGATTAAACACATAGCTACTGGTACAAACCCTCAGCCCTGAGGGTGGACTACTCCCTCCTCATCATGGTGGCCGCCGGGATGATGAAGGTGGCCACCAGCGATGATTTCCCCCTCCGGCAGGGTGCCGGAACAGAGTCTAGATTGGTTTTTCGTGGCTACAGAAGCTTGCGGCGGCCGAACTTCTGATCTAGGGTTATCTTCGGGTTTTTTTGGAATATTTGGCAATCTATAGGGCGAAGAGGCAGTGCGGGAGGCCAGCGAGGTGGGCACAACCCACTTGGGAGCGCCTGGGCCCGCAGGCGCGCCCTGGTGGGTTGTGCTCCCCTCGGAGCTCCCCCTGGTACTTCTTTGGCCCACCGGGTGTCTTCTGTTCGAGAAAAAATCTCCAAAAAGTTTCGTTGCGTTTGGACTCCGTTTGGTATTAGTTTTCTGTGATGTAAAAAACAAGCAAAAAACAACAACTGGCACTGGGCACTATGTCAGTAGGTTAGTCCCAAAAAATGATATAAAGTTGATATAAAATAATTGTAAAACATCCAAGAATGATAATATAACAGCATGAACACATCATAAATTATAGATACGTTGGAGATGTATCAAGCTACTTGTGGGATCACCTCATTTTCCTAAGCGGAAAAGCATATAAGGTTCTTATTGGATATGAACTTACCCCAATTCACTTCTTTTGGGTTTGGAACAACCCATGTCAATTGAAGCACAAAGTGTTTCTATCATGATTATTTCGTGATAGACTAAACACAAAGAATTTGTTGCACATGAAAAACTTCCACCACCTTCCTATGATTGTGCAACATCGAGTATCTAGTGAAGGGAACCTTGCAATCTGCTGCTAGGTGCTATAATTTTTATCCTCTAAAAAACTATAAATTCTCCGGCCTTTGAAGCCTTTTGCGGCCACCAAATTGAAACTGGTAGTTCCTTTATTCATAGAGGTTATCATTTTAGCAGCCTAGAGTATTTGGATGGTCTAAAACAATAAGATTCTCACAGAAGAACCATGTCAGTGTTTTCCAATTCAGTGCCAATGTTGTTCTTTCTTTCTTTTTTTGGTTTTTTCATGAAAACCAATTTTTGGGGACCAACAGAAAATAATTTCTAGAAGTTTTGAGACGAGGCGGAGCCAAGGGCACATGTGCCAGCAGTGAGCCTGCTTCCCTATGGCCCCTATGTGGCCCCGCCAAGCGACCTAAGGCTGGAGTACAAGAGCGGGGTGCATGAGTGGGCCCCACATGCGGTGTCCACTGCCTCTTTCTTTCGCCGCCTTTATATACTCCCCAAAACCCTTAAAATAATTATCAAGATTTTTTCCTCCGCCGCATCTCTTTGTTCCACGCGATCCAATCTGGATGCTTTTCCCAGATACTCTTTAAGAGGGGAGATCCATCATGACGACCATCTACATCAACCTTGCTGCAATCATGTCCATGTGTGAATAGTCCTCCTTTGGACAATGGTTCCATAGGAGCGGCTAGGTGGCAATATCTACATTTTCTTCAATACAATAATCACAGGAGCTACACTATATGATTAGGCTTCACCTAATGTATTTTTTAATGTATTTATCATGGTGTGATGAACTTTCACTTTATGATCAGATTTGTACATGTTTTATTCATGGATTCAAATGAGTTCTTTGCTACATAATTTATATACATATATACTCTTTGATCCATTAATGTTGCACTAGCCATGTTTACATGAATGGTCTTTAAGAGAGAGTTGTGTATGTTAGTTGAGTTTAATGAAAATTCTTGTATTGTGTTGTTTCGACTAAAGATAAAAATATAGTTGCGTATTTGTCCCTTAAACGTTGGGTGAAGATAATATATATAAACATCATGTCATCATGGTTAATGCAATCCTCTGTTTTACTTAATACCATTGATATGCATGATGGATAGAGGTCTTAGGATGGAGTGTTAGCCATAGATGCGGTTGGATTAACAGTCTATAGATGTACAAGCGTGATGCCTATATGTAATTATGCCATGTATGATCATAGTTATAAAAAACAATAATTTAATCGATACACAATTGTAATGTTTTCATCATGCCATTTTATATTTTATGGAGAGATGCCACTAGTGAAACTATGGATCCCGGTCCATGCATCTCAATTGTTTTCAATCCTTGTAGCGAGCAAGGCTAGTGAAATTGACAATCTCATTAGTTTCATTGGGGACTAAGACAAGTATTGTAATTGTGTGTGCCGGGTGCTGATCATTGATCATTGTTTTAAATACTCCTACTGGTTCGATAAACCTTAAGGCCATTGATAAACCTTGAGGGCATTGAAAGGGCACTTATACCTTTAATTATGTTTTTGGTGTTAATAACGACATATTTATTGGGTTAATCATATGCTTAAGTTTGTAAACAATACCACCGCATCAAGAAAAGAAGCATTGATAGTTGGACCCCCCATCCATCACGGAAAAAGCGGTTCAAGATGCTTTTTACACTTTATTTGAGTCACTAGGGCAGCCACACTATTAAGAGGGGGTGCACCTTAAAAGTACGACGGGAATCAACTATACATGCACGAAAGATATATGCACCCACATATCTTCTAAATATTTGGTGTTGAAGTGTCTAAGTCTTGGTTGTCCTTCACTGCAATAGGGATCCGGAACCCCAAGATACGACCCCTCCGGACTATCTTTTGGGGCCAGCGGGGATTGGCATTTAAGTGCAAACCTTCTGATGTGCTCAAAACCTACTCCAAAGGGTGCCTGGAGCATTCGTAGCTCGAAGCGGCAAAGCCTAACATAGATGTGCATTGCCAACTTTCACAAAATTGTTCTCACCTAAAGGCAAATCCTTTACTAGTCGCCCGTGTGCTAAACAAAGATGCCTATGTGTAGGAAGTTTAACCGTTAGATATCCAATTGCATTTCTTCCAATTTAATGACAGTTGTAGTTAGGTTTCCATAGATTTTTAAATAAATATTAACATTATCGATGGAAAAATTAGTTAATTGACCGATTAATCATTACTCGGAGGGTCACCGACTAGCCGATTAACCGGCGGATTCACCTACCAACCCCCTACTCGCCAGCGGACCAAGATTACCAACCCGAACATTGATTTAAATTAATGTTTATATGGGCCTAATAGAGGCTACAATTAGATTTTGATCTAATTATCAGTTATATATTTAATCTTGGTTGAATGAAATTTTAAAGTTTCATTTGGGTTTCAACGTCAAGTATGGAACATGATGATGCTCCTTCAAAATATATAGAGTATCACAAAAAGGCAAAAAAAGAAACATTCTCTCTACCTATGGCATAGTTAAGCACGATACATTGGTTTCATAGAAATCTCATTATAGTTTCAAAATTCACATTTCAATCTCTGTCAAAATACCATGTACAGATTGCGTACGGTCGATGAGTAACTAGGACAACATCTCACATGATTCGTTGCAAAGCATGATATTGCAGGGCTCGGCAGTGACAATGTCTTGGAGACAACTTCGAAAGCCGTGCGTGATGACCGGTTTTTCTCATGTGCAGTGGACCAATGGCACACATCCAAATGGGTCGTAAATTATATCTTCGGTTCAAAAGATAAAAGCAGCACAAACTTTGGAACAAAACCCAAAACGACGGGTGGGTCGATGGGATGAAAGTTGTACCGCGTAAACGGATGTTTCTAGGACTATTATTTCACTACTATATTCGCTAGAAGGGTGGATTCGACCGAGTGCAATGTCTCGGTATGAAACGATATAAAAAAAACCCGGATTTACTCTGTGTTTAATCATTTTGACATCCCTGGCAGTGGGATCCAAATTAATCAGCACTATTTTTTTTTAGATGGTGAACTAATCTGCCCAGTTCAGATCTCAACAGAAGCGGCAGATCCAAAACCCCGGCCTGCAAGTGGGCCCCGCCGGTCAGCGCCGGCGGCCCGAGCCCAGCAGGCCCGCCTAAACCAAGCCAGGCGCCGAGTCTGGCCCGTCCGACCCCCGCATGGCGCCGCCGCCCCGAGGTCGTCCCCGTCTCCCCCCGTAATGGCGGCCACCTCCACCTCGGCCTCCCCCGCCGCCGCCGCCGACGACGACCTCCACGCCTTCCTCCGCCGCGGCCTCCGCTCCCGCGGCGCCGTGCTCCGCGCGCACGCCTTCCTCCTCCGCCGCGGCCTCCTCCTCGGCCACCCCGTCCCCTCGGGCCTCCTCCTCTCCGCCGCCGCCGCCTCCACCTCCACCGCCACCTCCGCCGCCCACCTCGTGCGCCTCCTCCTCCGCCACCTGCCCCCGCCGCTCCCGCTCTTCTCCCTCTCGGCCGCCCTCCGCGCCGTCGCCCCGCGCGTCCCCTTCTCCGCGCTGCTCTCCCTCTTCGCCCACCTCCTCCGCGCCCACGCCCCCTCCGGCTTCCCCGACGCCTTCGCCTTCCCGCCGCTGCTCTCCGCGGCCGCCTCCGCGCGCTCCCCGCGCAGCCACCTCCCCGCCGCGCTCGCGCTCCACGCGCAGCTGCTCCGACGGGGCCTGCTCTTCGCGCCGCCGCCCCACGCCGCCAACGCGCTCCTCCATTTCTACGGCGCCGCCGGCAGCCTCCCCTCCGCGCGCCACCTGTTCGACGAAATGCCCTTCAGGGACATCGCGTCCCACAACACCATGATGACGGCCCATGCTGCTGCTCTGGGTGGCGGCATTGATGCTGCACGCCAACTGTTCGACGGAATGCTCCTCAGGAACGTCGTGTCCTGGAACGTCATGATCAACGGGTATGTGAGGGCGAAGCGGCCTGAGCAGGCGCTGGAGGTGGTGCGGTGGATGGCGGGTGTCGGGGTCAGGGGCACTGCGACGACGATGGTCGGGGCGGCCACCGCGTCGCCAGGCTGGGGAGGCTGGGTTCTGGCAGGAGGTGCATTGTGCATACTGCGCCGGTTCGAGGAGGATAACCTCTTGTTTTGGACTTCGCTGGTTGATATGTATGGCAAGTGCGGAGGGTGGCGGCTGCGAGGAAGGTGTTTGATCGGCTCAATGTCCGGAATGTTGTTTGCTGGAATGCAATGATCATCGGGCATTGCGTGTATGGCGAACCTGCTGACGGGCTTCAGCTGTTCCATGAGATGATTGGACGAGGTGAGTACATTGGCTTGTATATGCTTGTACTTCTGTTAGGCTCCATGTGTTTTCAAGTTTGATATATCTAGTGCCTGCCTTTTCAGGGAAGAATGGTTCAGATAACCAATGGGTTCTGCGACCAGATGAAGTCACTTTCATTGGTGTACTATGCGCGTGTACCCGTTTAGGTCTCCTGGATGCTGGGAAGGTATATTTCAACCAGATGACCACGACGTACAGTCTCAGGCCAACATTCGCGCACTACTGGTGCATGGCGAATCTGTATGGGAGCGTTGGCCTTCTGGAAGAAGCAGAGGGCCTCTTGAAGAGTGTGCCAGAGGAGCTAAAGGCGCGTGCATTGGGCGGTTTGCTCGGGTTGTGCCGGTTCAGAGGGGAATGGAAACTTGGGGAACGTATAGCCCTCAGGTTGATCGAGCTGGAACCAAGCAACTGTGCTCACTATGCTCTGTTGTGCAGTGTATATGCTTCGGCGGGAAGATGGGAAGATGCTCACAGGGTGAAGGCTATCATAAAGGAAAGCGATTGGAGGTTCAGTCCTGGACACCGTCTGGTGGATCTAAATGAGATCGCAAGTGAATTTAAAATTAGGGAGAGGCAACCTGAGAATCAGGAAATATATGTTATCCTGGATGACTTGGTTTCAAAGCTGCAGTTTACAAGCAGAGAAGATGTGCAAACTGAACCAGGGATAAAATAGTGCAGTATACACTCACAGACCATTTCCGAGCTGCACGCGTTTTGAGCAGGCAGGCGGGAGGCAGCTAGCTGGAACAGTAGGCTATGTTGTGACCCCACATGTAAGACATAGGGTTGCAAGAAGTGTATCCTCAGGCGTATCTGTGCGAAGCTGTTTAAGATTCTCTTGAATCAGAAATATTTGAGATGATACTTTGCATATACAGATGCGTACAAGTGACACTCCACAGTCCATACAAGAAACTCAGGATGCCCTGTTCTTCATGGAAATGCCCTGACAGCTTGGTCCTTCTGCCTGGGAGGATAATAAGATTGAGCTCTTGAGACGTTTACTGAGAGGAACGCGTTGCTGCATTCCTGCTGGAGTTCATATTGCTTGACAAATTACAAGTTTGGGTAATGCTGCGACAAATTAACAGAGCTGAAGGGTTGCTATTCTGGTGAGAACAAATTGTTGGGCTTACATTTGGCGTAGGATGAAGGATGCCGCCATGAGATCTTTCTTTTGCCTTTATCTGCACTGGCAGTTGACTGTAACTGGCACAAGGCAAGTTTAAGAGAAGCCAAGTCTTGTGTAGAGTTTCTTACTCTTTTTTCTTACACTTCCTTATGGTCAGCAAGCCAAGCGAATGTTTACTGATGAAATTTTGTTAATGCCATTTTGAGCCATTGTTGTAGAAATAGCAAATAATTGAATACACGGATTCTCGGTAGTTTTGTCAGTTTGCTGGACAAATTGGGATGGCGGCTCATAATATCAGTACAGTAAACTACCATGACACAATGATATGGAACCTGAATGCAATCATTTTAGCCTTTCCAGTTTTACAGCCTTTTGAACTTTTACTTATTGACTAGCTGAACGCTGCACCTCCACTAATGTTAATATTAGTCTCCTGTATGTTTTTAAACTCCAGTGATCATTAGAGTACTTTGGGCTTCTCTCTTATCTTAGCATACAACATGTAGTAGCATTTGCCGAAAATAAAATAAAATGTTGGAGCACTTTAGGCTACTGGTACTGGGCAACGGAGATCATGTTGAGATTACCTCGACAAATCAGGCCTGCCTGTCAGACCACCTGACTTGACCTTTTGCGCTAGATCCATATGTCGCTCGCTGCGACATATATATTCAGTTGACACACAGGGGAAGGCGAGCACTAGGCCGGCCCATGTCTAACTGTTTTATTCTTTATTTTCTTGGTTTTGGCTGGGTTCTTCAGTTTTTTTCTTTCCGGTTTTCTTATTTTTCTTTCAGTTTTTATTTTCTATTTTTTTGCTTTTCTTTTTCTATTTCTGGTTTCCTTTTCTTTTTTCTTTTTCTAAAACACGAATATTGTTTCAATATATGACCATTTCCCTAAATCCAGGAACATTTTTAAAACTCATGAACATTTTTTCTAAAATTTGTGAATATGTTTTTAAGTTCCATGAACAATCTTCTAAAGTCATGAATATGTTCCTCAAAAGATCATTAATTTTTGGGTAAAATTCATTTTTTTAAAAAATTGAAGATTTTTTATTAAATTTGTGAACAATTTCTAAATCTCTGAACATTGGTGAAATTCATGAACATGCTTAATATTTTATTTAAATATATGAGTATTTTATTTTTCAAGTTCATGAGTTTTTTTGTATTTTAAAATCAGAAAACCGACAAAATCAAAGAAAATCATAAAAGAAAAAATCCACACAAAACCAACAGGGTGCACCTAACTTGGCTAGCCCACCACGCCTGCGCATGTGCGCTAGGTTGGAGCGGTAGATAGGTCTCCTTCTGCCACTTAACGGGATAAAAGAGTGCAGTATACACTCATGGTTGAGATGTTACCGATAGAATCCAATTGCAGCATTTCTGCTGGTTCGCGCCGATTGCTATCTTTTAGCCTTTTTTTTTTTATACTCCTCATTAACATAATATAAGGCGTTTTTGACACTGCCATAGCATCAAAAATGTCTTATATTATATTACGGAAGGAGTAACTTTGAGCATTAACTTATTGACTAGCTGAATGCTCGCATTGCTGCAAAAATAAGTGAAACAAATCCAATCATGTGGCACATCAATCTGTATAAGCAATGGCGCTTAGAAATGTCAAAACTGTAAACTTGATCACATGACAGTTTTAGCAAAAATGGAATTCACGGATATGGCAATTTGATTGTGACCATAGATAATATTATGGAATTTAGCAGACTAAGAAGGATCTTCTTTTACTGAAGGGATCAGTAAAAGTTTAGAAGCAACATGATCATGAGCAAAACAGGTATGTACAAAGTCTTCGGAGACATTGATGTAGTGTAGTCCTCCTTTTCATCTTTCCTCACTACTGTTGTTGCTGCCTTTTTTTCTTCTTTTAATTGTATTCAGTCATGTGTGTAAGTGCATTTAACAAAGAACAAGAAAATATTCTAGGGTGTAATCTTTTAGATCCTGCTGTCTTTTATGCTGACAGTGTGTTGATGTCAATCTGATGGCACTGGTTGATTTCTCCTTGGTCAGTTCTTTGATCACAAGTCTTCAGCTTGGTGATCTAACCAATGTAGACCATGCTTGGTCAGTTAATCTAGAGACTCATATCACTTGGACTTGGTCAAAGAACAATGGACAGTCGTCTGACCAGTAGTTTTTTTTTATGGGGACCTGTAGTTATTCTGGTGAGAACAAACTATCCATGAGGTCTTTGCACTGGCAGTTGATCGGGCTTGGCACAAGGCAGGTCTAAGAGAAGCCAAGTCTTGTCGTAGGGTTTCTTTTTATTCTCGTGCGCCTTTCTTATGGTCAGCTAGTCAGGCCAACGTCTCCTGTTGATTTTTATTTATCATAACACCATTTTAGCCATTGTTGTAGAAATAGCAAATAACTGCATACACAGACTTTTTTTTTGTTGTAGTTGTGTTACTTTGCTGGACAAATTTAATCGCTTATCCATAGTATCAGTGCAGTAAACCACCATGCCACGGAGATATGGAACCTGAAGGATATTTCTTTAGCCATTCCCTTTTTACAGGTTTTTAATAGTTTTTTTTTTACTTATTGACCCAAGGATGCAAAGGCGAATGCAACCTTGTCGCAAAAGATGTAGTGAAGACGGAATCCACGAGCATGGCAATTTCATCGCAGACAAAGGGTGGCGATTTATTTGGATTTAGATTATAAGGGATCAGTAAAAACTTAGAAATGACATAACCGTCAACAGAACCGAACAGAACAGAGGATCTTCCTTTAGGTGTTGCTTCTCCTCTTTCCTGAATCTTATTTGGTTTCGTGTGCAATTGCAGTTAACAAACAGCGAGAGAATTAAGCTTGAGATCAAATGCTGCAGCACCGACAGGCCACAGTACTATCCTTCCTGGTAAACCATTCTCCCATGTTAAAAGAGTTGTCAGGTGTACTAGGAGATTTGTGTGGTGGCGTCCAGATTGAGGCGGACGAGCTGCATCTCATTTAGCAGTCCTACAAAATATTGGTCATACACCAGGCATATGATGAAGGGTGCAGACATGAGAGTTTCTTTTGCCTTTTCCCTGCACTGACAAGCTGACCGTAATTGTCACAAGGCAAGTTTAATAGAAGCCAAGTATTGTGTAGAGTTTCTTACTCTTTTTTCTTAAATTTTTTATGGTCAGCCGGTCAGGCCAATGTCTCCTAATGAAATTTTGATAATGTCATTTGAGCCATTGTTGCAGAAATATCAAATAACTGAAATACACAGATTCCTTGTTGTTTTGTCAGTTTGCTGGAGTGCAGTAAACTACCATGAAACACAGATATGGAACCTGAATGCTATACCTTTAGGCTTTTGCTTTTGTTACAATATTTTTTAGCCTTTACTTTGAACACATATGCCCTGCAGCAGAAATAATAAGAACACATCCAATCATCAGTCTTTATGAATCCATAGATGAAAATATTATGGAATTTAGCAGATTAAGAAGGATCTTCGTTTACTGAAGGGGTCAGTAAAAGTTTAGAAGCAACGCCGATCATGAACGGAACAGGTATGTACAAAGTCTTTTCAGAGACATTGATGTGAGCGTAGTCCTCGTTTTCATCCTTTCTCTCTGTTTGTTGTCACTGCTTTTCCTCTTCTTTATATTGTACGGAGTAAAATTTTTTTTTTGAAATGGATTCTTTGTATTGTATTTGGTCATGTGTGAAATGTTCTAGGGTGTAATATTTTATATCCTGCTGTGTTTTGTTCTGAGTGGTGTGTGGATGTAGATGTGACGGCACTGGTTTGATTTATCCTTGGTCGATGTGAACCTGATCATCTAATTCTTCAGTCAAAATTCTTCAGCTTGGTGATCCAGCCAGTGCAGGCCATGCTTGGTCAGTTAATCTCCAGACTCATGTCACTTTGATTGGCGCAAAATCCTTTGCATTCTTCCGGCGCTGACAGTTGACCAGAATTGGCACAAAGCAAGTTTAACTGAAACCAAGTCTTGCCTAGGGTTTCTTAACTCATTTTCTTACACTTCTTCATGGTCGGCCGATCGGGCCAATGTCCCCTGATGAATTTTTGATAATGCCATTTGAGCCATTGTTGTAGAAATAGCAGATAATTTTTTGCACTGGTTTTGTCAGTTAGAGATTGCATTGCTAACCGGATACTCCCTCCGTTTGGAATTACTTGTCTCGGAAATGGATGTATCTAGAAGTAAAATACGTGGAGTAGTTTGCTAGACAAATGGACTTGATGATTCATCATATCAGTGCACTGAATAAACTACCAAGGTATTCCAGCAAAGGAATAAACCCTGCCATGGTACACCCACATGGATTATCTTTTTAGCCTTTCCTTTTTTACAGCTTTTATGTTGACTTGCTGAATGGCCATGTTGTTGCAGAGATCTATATCAATTTCTGAGTCCGGGCTCATCTGAACCCTTTTTCCAAAAAAATAAAAAAAAATCCATAGAAGATGTTTCAGTGTGTGAGGTCCGTGCAAAATTTCAGCTCGTTTGGACATATGAGTAGCTCTCAGAAAAAAAATTGATGCATACAGTACATGAACAGTGCACTGTTTCATATACCTTAAAATTGTCCTTTTTGTCGAGAGCTAGCTACTCAGATGTCAGATGTCCAAATGAGCTAAGATTTGGCATTGGCCGAGCCATACCCTCAGCGGACAAGCCACAGATGGCCTCGTCGTCGGCGCGCCGACGAAGGGGTTGCGCGTTTGCCACGACGTTCAGACGCTAGACGGAGTGCACTGCCTCTGGTGAGGCGGTGACGCGCCTCGCGTCGGATCCAAGCGCCATTTGGGCGGACACGATGGATTCCGGGCGGATGGAGTCCGGCTGCTGTCGGGCATTCTCATTGCAGTCGTAATGCAGATGATCATCTCCTCCTCGGCTGGACTGGATGAGGTCCTAGTTCGCAAATCGGCTAACGGAGGACTCGGATCCGCTGCACACCATGCAGGAGAAGGCTGGAGATCGCCGGAAGTGGGCTTGGGGGCGGAAGGGGGTGGAGTTGCGTGGCTAGGCTTTGGTCCGACAACCGGACGGGGAACAAATATATGTGGAATCGGGGTGGACCAACGTGGGTCGGATCCGACGTAGAGGACACACCCAGGAACGGCAGGGCCTCCCATATCCGTGCTAGATTTGGGCTGGATATGAGGGATATCGGTCGGCCCGAGCGTTTAGAGCCAGTATGAGGAGCCCGACTGTGTCGCCTTTTTTTTACCTACCAGTGATCGATCGTCTGCCCGGACTTTTGAGGCGGGCATGAGGGGCCCACTTAGCAAACGCTCTAGCTTTGTTTTCCCTTTTTTGTGTTCGCGCAAAGGTAGCAGTTGAGCTGGCTTTTTTGGTTTTCCTTAAAAAAGTTGTCCTTGTTTTTTTAATTTGGTTTATTTATTTTATTGTGTAGTTTCTAAAAAATATTTTTTTGGGAAATTAAATAGTTTTCTGAAGAAAATTCAACCATTTTTTGAATTTTTTTTCCAAATTTTCGTATTTTTTAAGCGTGAACAGTTTTTAAGAAATTTGATTTTTTTCTGAAATTTTGAATTTTTTCTAAAATGTAGAGAAAAGAAACCATTTTTGAAACACGAACATTTTCTTAAAAACAATCAGTTTTTAGAAATTAGGCTTTTGTTAAAAGCAACTAAAATGAAAACATTTGTTTAGATTTTTGGCCCACATGTAGGTACTCCCCTCCCTCCCACCAATTTGCCTTTTTTTCGTTCGCTGGGTTTGGATCGAGAGCCTTGTGGTTTTATTAGGTTGTTGTACTGGTTTAGGCTCGTTTTTTATAGGCATTTTCCTATTTTTTCTCTTTGGTTTCCTTTGTTTCTTCACTTGCGTCGTTTGTTTTTCTGTTATCTTTGTTTTTCCATTGAGTTTTCTGTTTCTTTCTCGGTTTTTGCAGTTGTT
>JAHIAM010000341.1:0-35051 GCA_021605205.1 Aegilops longissima
ATGCAAAACAAGCATGATGCATGACAAAGCTACATGAAGCTACTCATGGCAAGAGATGATGCAAACAAGAGCAACACATCAAAGGCAAGTTTAAATGAGGCCGGAACAACATATAACAATTCCGGTAAGTCCTCATATGCAAATTTCGAAATTGGTCCAGATCTGAATAAACCTTATGTTCAAGTTGTTAAACAGCAATTTAAGATGCACCACGATGATCTACTGAAATTCTAGTCAAGTTACATATAAAGTTCATTTAATTGAGCTACGGCCTAGAAGATATGAGCAAAACAAGATAAACATGGCATTGATGCAAAATGCATAAAAACATCAAGCAAACACCTCAAAACAAGGATGCAACATGATAATATGAAGCTACATGCAAAATCAAGCAAGTTTCATATAGAGCACACTCAAAAGCAGACAGCGGTTCAACACATACACACCATACAAGTCATAACAACAATCTGTCCAAAACAGCAACTAGGCATATTGCAAGCATCAAAACAACATGCTACAGCATCACAATATGAAAACAAAAGGCATGGACATGATTTACAGGTAAAGCATTACAAAACATGAACATTGAGCTATCTCCAGAAATCACTAGAACATGCTCAAAATGACATGGCAAGATTGCAAATAATAACAGTTTAGAGCATTGGCGAAATAACATCGAGGTTGCAATGTTTAGAGCTATCAAACAACATGTTACAGGAACTTATCATGGCAAACAAAGGCATGGAATGAATCTACTCAAAGCATAGAACAAAAGTCTCTTACTGACCATAAGCCAAAAGGATCGAGAAAATATGATGGCACCCATGTAAACATGGCAAGTTATATTACAGATTTGAACATGGCAGGAACAACAATAAGTAGGCATGTTGGTGAGCTTGAACCACTCACCACAGAGCAATACATGGCATGTCAAGGCAATTCACAGTAAGAAGACATGGCATAGAAGCTATACATGGCAAGAACAACATCATAGCATGCTAGGATCAACTACAACAACCTTGGCAAAATTGAATAACATGTAAACAACCTGCCAGGAAACATTTTATAGCAAAAGTAGAGCTCGATTGACTCAAGCTATGGCACTCCATAATTGCAAAAAAGGGCATGGATCGATAGAGAAAGACATGTTTATAAAAACATCCTTACTGAAGTATCTCAAAATATGCATGGATCTCTCTGTAGAATCAAGTTAACATGGCATGAAAATATCAGCAAACAGGGCTGAAATCAGCAACATCAAGACACCTAGTTTGCATGCTTGTGCTAGTCACCACATAGATCACAAAAATACATGGAATACACCCCTGTAAAGATGGCATGGCATATTACAAAACACATGTAGGACTCAAGATCATAGGATGCACACATCAATCATGAAAAAAATGACAAAAGTGCAAGTTCTGTTAAGGAACAGAAACTAACATCACATAGCACTCTTGCAACAGCATTTCTGGCATCAAGATGAGCTCAAATGAAAATGATGCAATGATATAAAATGATCTACTCTTCGAGGCGAACAATTTGACATATTACACGCATAAAAGCGAACAGCGATAGCAGAGATATGATCACGATGAAAATGCAATAAAATAAGAAAGCAGGGACTTAAGAGATTTGGACCTCGGGGAAAAAGTCAGCAGTGGTGGATCTAGATCCAGGCGGCCTTGGATCAGCGGTGAGACTCCAGCGAGTCGAGGAGAAGCCGGCCAGGTGGAGGAAAGCCGGAGGAAGAAGAACCGCCGTGGCAAGCGATGCTCAGCGGGAGGCTGTGTGGCCAGTGGAAGGCAGCCGGCGCCCGGTGAAAGCGACTCCGTGGCCGGCGAAAGCGACAGAACCTGGCGGCAGGCGGCGAAGGCCATGTGCGGTGGCGGTGCAATGGCCAGCGGCGGCAATGGCAAGGAGCTCAGCCAAGGCCTTGTGGCAGAAGGCGTGACCGGATGGGCATGAGGCCAGCCACGGCCAGGCCGTGTGTGTGAGCCAGCCGTGGCGCCGTGGGCGCTCCCGTTAGCTGGGCGGGCGCGGGACGTGTCGGCGCTTGGCGAACAGCGTCGTGGCTTGTGAAGAAGAAAACTAAGGTTAGGGGAATTTGACCGCAATTTGGAGGGAGGTGTATTTATAGGTAGAGGAGCTAGGAGAGTCCAAATGAGGTGCGGTTTTCGCCTTGCGATCGTGATCGAACGACCGAGAGCATGGAGAGGAGTTAGATGGGTTTTGGGCCACTTTGGAAGGGATGTTGGGCTGCAATGCAAAGAGGCTTTTGCGGTTACCGGTTAACCGTTGGAGTATCAAGCGACCTCAAATGATCCGAAACTTGGCGGCGGTCTACGGTGCTATACCAAGGCCGCTTGACAAACCTCGGTCCATTCGAGACCGTTTAACTCCCACATGAAAACAGGTAAAAGAGGCGCCGGGAGACATAGGAGTGCGGATTACAAAAGCGGACAACGGGGAAAAGGCTCGGATGCATGAGGCGAACACGTATGCAAAATGAAATGCACATGATGACATGATAAAAATGCAGATGATGACATGGCAAAGTGCAACACGCAAGCACATGACATAGCAACGACAATGAATAAGCAGCAGGACACAGGCGCGCCGAATCCGGGTGTTACATAACTCCTACTCATGCTAGTGGGTTTCATCTAATTACTGTGGAATGACAGTTCATGCAGAGGATAAAGGGGTTCGGCTACCGCAGCAAGTAACACATGAGTCATTGTTGTCCTAATGCAGTAAAATAGAGCAGGAGGCGAGAGAATGGGATTATATCGGAATGAACAAGGGGTTTTGCTTGCACAGCACTTCCGAAGATAATATAGCTCTTCGTCGGTGTCATCGATCTCATCGTCGAAACCACGTCTATCGAGAGGAACAACCACCGACAAACAAGAAGAAACACAATCAATGCAATGCACAAACAAATGAATGACATGTCATGTTAAGGAACTGAATTGACCTAATGCAGTAGTAAGCCAAGTTAATTGAAGTGGAATTCAAACAAGGTTAAACTCAACTCCAAATGCTAGTTCATAAATTGCCTAATCATGATTTATCCTATTCGGTGAGGTTAACTTGTTCAATCATGCATGCAAGTGAATACAGATGGATTGATCATTTTTCATATATAGATTATTTCATTTGGATTACGGTTGATTTTCTATGATTTTTAGAAGTTTGTGGTATTTTTGGAATTTCCAATATAAGAATAAATCCAGAAAATAGTTCTTTAACGTCGACATGACATAGAGTGTGGCGTCGGCCAGTCAAGCTGGGTCGGCAGGTCAAACCTGACCATGGGACCCATCGTCGATGTCTCGAGGCTGGTTTGGGTGTATGGCAGGTGGGACGGTCAGCGTTGACTTGACCAAAGTCAAAGGCTGACACGTGGGGTCCACCAGTTAGTACTTATCTTAACAAAAATTATACTAACCTAACTATCCTCGAGGACCCACATGTCATTGACACAAGTAATAATTAAACATAATTAGCACCTAAACTAATGGTGCCACGTCGATACCGGCGTTTAGCCGCCGGCGACCAAATCCAGCGGCGGAGGAGTCGGGATTTCACTGCGGGGCCCTATTTGGCGCCGGAAGCATCTATGTGGTGGGGGCTGCAGCGTCAGTGGTGGTGGTGTTTGGGCTCGGGGTGGTCGTAAAGATGCGGCGGCACGTTGGCGGCTGCCGAACTTCAGACGAACTCGGGGTCGTCGCTAGGAAGCCTGGGAGGAGGTGCGGAGGAGTCTGCGGGCTCTGAGGGATCTGATGAAGTCTCGGTGGCGCTCGGTGGCGTCTATAAGCGGCAGTGGCCTGGCAGCGAGCGACATGGCCCGGCGGTGAGCTCTGGTCCGCGGGAACAACGGCTAAATGCCAAGCAGCATGGGAAGAAGAGAGAGCAGTTCAGGCGGCTCACCTTGAGTCAAACACGAGGCGAGGCAGGGGCGCTCTGTGGGTGGTGAATCGAACAATGGCGGCCGTCGGTCTGAAGGGCGAAAGATGGCGTCGAGGGCGGCGTTGTAAGAACTTCCGGCGAAGCGTGTCTCGGTGGGGAGGAAGAGGGGTCGGCGGGCGTCTTAGCCCGTCAGCGAGAAGCGAGGAGCATGGTGGTTGTGGCAAACAGTGTCGGCGACAGCGAGCTCCTTCGAAGCGCGTCTGAGAGAGAAGCGAGAGGAGGAGGCGTTCGGGGAGAGAGAGAGGGCAGGGGGCTGCGTGGCGTCTCGAGGCTCGAGAGCGGCGGGGAGGCGAGGAGGAGGTGGAAGCGAGGCTGGCGCAGCTGGCTACATTTGTCACGCTCTCCATGTAGCCTACCTATACAGCGAGAAAGGTTGAAGAAAAGCGCTGCTGGTTGGCTGGGCTGCATAGTGTTGGGCGGTGAGGCGCCGGATGGGCTGAAGTAAGCGCCGATCAGTTTTCTCACTCTCTTTTAATTCCATTTTCTATTTTCTGCAATTGTTTTGGCTTTATTAAAAATGCGAGCATTATTAAAAATCTGAAAATATTTGTAGCCTTTGTTGAAATTATTTCCAACAGCCCTCAACTATTTTCAAATTATTAAACATTTAAAATTATTATATGATCTAAATGCCCCAATTCAAATACAATATGAGTTAATTCAAAAATCCGAAATGACCTATAATTATGTTCATCAGTTTTGGCGAGAGGTTTTCACCTTTATCGAAATCATGAACATTTCTAAAACATTTGGGTTCATTGAAAATGATTTTATTTGAGCCTATTTGAATTCATTTGGTGCTAGGGTTTAAACAATCCCCATTTCAGGTTTAACTGAAATTTAAACATGATGCAACACATGACTAGCTAGCTCGAGCAAACAAGAAGCTAGGGATGTGACAAAAGGGGTATGGTCTCACTAAAAGGAATATTTGAATAAGCTAAGAAGAGAAGAGAGGTAAAAGATTCTTTTGAAAATGAAGTTGTAGAGAACAATCTTTCCTATGGGCTTGTCAGTTTCTAGGGCCACGTCCTACAGTCAACATGTGCTCTGATACCATCTTGTAGCGACCCGACCCGAATGGGTCAAGTCTCTGTGCTTAAGTGTCATCCCTGGATCGGTATGCTGACACACACAGTACTCGAGGATTTATAACAGAGGTAAATCATATGTATAAATAACGTAAATACTATTACCTCAATCCAAAATATAGCAAAAGCAACAAGGTTGTGGATTCCCATCAACACCAGCGGCAAAGTTGAGTGTAGAAATCGTAACCCTAACGTATCACTTACTCGTAAATGCGGAAAATGCAACATGAAAGCGTTGCAGCCAACAAGGTCAGCACATGGAATATCTTTGGCAAAGTAACACATAGAGAATAATGAAGGAATAAGCCTATACTACATGCATATATGGCTGGTGGAAAGCTCTATGGTTACAGTTTTGCATAAAGCCAATTTTTTCCTTACATCAAAGGAATAAATTTTACTTTAACTATCATGGTGGTTGAAACATTATTGAGAAGGTATAACTCCAACTCAATCCCAATTAAAGTGATTAACAACCCAGCAATATTAATTTAGAGTGATGAGATACATGTGAATACTCAAGTACTAGATACTCGAAATTGTCCATAGCAGGGGACACGGCTAACCATGATTAGATTGTACACTCTGCAGAGGTTTGCACACTTTTCCCCACAAGACTCAATCGCCTCCGTTGATTTCTCGCACTACATGGTGTTTGAAAGCGGATGGCCGAGACCACGATCTTTGAAACATTAACTCTCTACTCGGGTAGATCATACCAAACCTACAAAACCCACTACTGTGATCCACCTCTTCAAGAGCTTCACGTAACTTACTCAACTATGCTAGAGCCCATAATAGCTTGTGGATGCACACGGAAGTTTCTAGCATGAATAATCTCGAGTTCCCTTTGAGCACAGGTGGCGGTCCATAGGAAGATCACACGGGTACCCGGATTTCAAAAATAAAGCAGACAACCTTTGGGTTCCCAGTGCCTCAATCCACCAGGATGTGTATTAAAGTTGCCACCTTAAGTTAACCATTAGTTAAAAATCTCACATCATCATGAATAACTCTCAAACCCAACCCGTCTCTGAGCATAGCATAGCAATATAAGCAACACGTAAAAGTAACTCCCAAGGGTTTGATAGTAACAGGCAATAGGTTCCTACCTCATCATCTACTTCCCAACCCACAAATTAATGACATCCTAACCACGCAATGTTTGAGGTTGAACTAATGCATAAAAACTGGGTAAGAAAAGAAATATGATCAAGTGTTACTTGCCTGCAATGTTGATGAAGATAATTAGTACTCAAAACTCTTGATAGTTCTACTTGTCACCTCCGGTCAATCTATAAGTAATCAAGCAATAGTAACCACACATAAGCAATCACTCAAAACATCGGACGAGCGAAGAAACAACTCGAGAAAACATCAAAACCAAGCAAATAACTCTTGCAACATAAAACAATTTCTAATAGTACCAAAATTATGTGAATTTGGCCTTATCAGAAAGTTTAGGTCAAGAGCTTGATTTACAAAAAGAATCAACTCAAGCAGACTACGAAAGTCAAGTTACGATCAAACAAAGTTTGAATACAAATCTGTTTGAATTCAAATTTTAAAACTTTCAAAAACATGTTTGAGTTGGATTACTAGATAGAGGAGATCATAACGAAGAAGTGGGCGTTGGTTTCGTTGAATTTGGACAAACGGGCAAAAAGTTATGAAGGTTTGAAAATCAGGGGCTAAATGGTAAAGAAACTAATTACGGATAGGTCCCTGACTAAAATAAAAAGAAAAAAGAAAAAAAATCTACGAGGCGAGCGCCCCTCTGAAAGCTAACGAACGAACTCGTTCACTACCGGACCCTAACTAATGAGCGCTGCATAAACTAAACTATTAAAAAATCAAAAACCGATCTAGAATAATAAAGAAAAACCAGGCGGGTTTTTAGCGGGTTTTACGGTTCCACGTGGTTTGGCGGTTTTCGTGAGCCGGCAGGGCGAGTCGAACTCCGGCAACAGCGTTGTGATGGCGGCACTCTGGTCCCGGCAGGCGGCTCAGTGGTCGAGCCAGCGCGAAAGCGGCGAGGGAGGCATCATGGCTAAGCAAGGGTTAGCGGCGTCGGCGGTGGTCATGACAACGGGAGAGACAGCAATGGCGGATCTCGTCGAGGCGGGAGCTCAGCGAGGCGGCAGTGGGTGGCTCGAGGAGAAGAAGCAGGGCGGGGCGCTATTTATGGAGGAGGGCGCAAGGCGTGGAGGAGGGGCAAGGCAGCGGGGTGGCGGGTCGGACATGGCGGCCATGTCGGTATGATGGCGTCTGTGGTGGCGAGTCCCGCCATGAGCTCGGGGCGGCGCGTGGGCGGATGGGCCTTGGTGGGCTGTGGCACTGGCAGGTTAATTGGGCCGCCCGATTCGTGAGGAAAAGTTTTTTAAAACAACGAAAATAAAATAAAAGCAAACCAAAAATAAAATAGAACCTAGGCATATTATATATCAAAATATTCAGAAAAATATTTCCTACAACATGGACATTTCTATACATTAAATAAAATTGACACAAATTCAAATAATGCAAAAAGTATACGGTCCAATAAAATCCAACAAAATCATTTTAAAAATACCAAAATGACTTCAAATTAATTTATGTCCAATTTTCTGATGTAGGGAATCATGTTACCCTATTTTCCATATATTTTATTTTTTGGAGAAAAATAATTTGAATAAAACTCAAATAACTCCAAATTGAAAATAAATTCAAAGAACTTTGAATTTAATTCTTTGAAACTCCCAACTGATATTTCATTTGTTTTGAAGAAGTCATTTTATCTTTGCTCATGAAAATCATTGAGATGCATAAAGTTCCAGAATTGGAAATATTTTCAAATGAAATTCAAATATTTTCAACACCCCTTGTCATTTAAATAAATGGAAGAAGTCATGTCATCTTCTCTCCAGGGTTTTGTGGTGAAAAAGAATTTGATTTCACAGAGATCATAAAATGCAAAATGGAAGTTTGGGAAAGTCCTTTTATTCCCTCTCATTTAACTTTCAAAAAGTTTCAAATTCACTCACTTTCAGTCAATCAATCAAACAATCAATCAAAACTATCTATTTGTTTATAACATTCCAAAATTTAGAATTTTGGGATGTTCTGATAACTAGGTAACTACGGCTGCTATCTTGGGTTGTCTTGCGAAACCTCGTGTTGTTGTGTCTTCACAAGAAAGTTTGGATCCAAATAAGCAAGAGGATGAGAAAATTTAACTTTCTGGGTTGCTCGACGAATTTTTAGTGATGGCAAAGGGTTTGAATCAGAGGAAAGAACGATTACCTCTACAACATCAGCTTGACTGGCTTCAGCATCGTCCTGACAATAATCATCATCAATAAGGCGTATGAAAAATGAACCAAGTGAGTCAAGTTCTACCTCTAAATCCGGGTTACCCACATCATCGTCAGCTGGTGGATCAGAGGATGCAGTGGTCCTCTTCCTGTTGGTAGGTTTTTTCACAGCCTTGGTCTTTTGCGGGTTGGCTTCACGGTTTGTCTTGCGGGGTTTCTTGTTCGAGCAGGTCATCACCTGTAAAGAAAAATAGTCACACTTTCATAGAATATTGGGATGAAGCAATTTCAGATAAACAGTTTATATGATTCTTACAGCTGGCGGTTCGTTGGTGGTGCAGAAAGGGAGTAATCCGGTTTGGGCACAGACATCCTCCGGTTCATTCAACATCTTTTTTACAGCTCCAGTGACTTCATCATCTGTAAGCTGAATGTCAAGATGCCTTTGAGCATCCTTCAAGTCCCCTGTATATTCACACATCAAACCGGGGCGCCGACTTAAGGGAAAAATTCTCCAGCTTATCCAGCAGCGCGCAAGATCAACTCCTATCAAACCGTTTGCTATAAAGGCCACGAGATTTGATAGTTGAGGAGCATATTGGCCCTTTCTTTGGCGGTCAGCCTTTGAGAAGAAGGGCGTGTGTTGCTCGGGCGTTGGGGACGGTTACCGTGAGGGGGTTTTCATCATTTGGAGCGTGTCCTTGCAATAAAACCAGGTTTGGTTCCACTCTTTGGGGTGACTATGGGGCTGGGATGAGGAAAGGTGACTTCTTTCCTTTTACAATCGCCATTCCGCCCAATTCTGTGTTGGGTCCGTCTTTGAATTCAGTCTGACAGTTTAGGTGAAAGAAATCCTAAACAATTCTCTTGTATGTTCCTCTGAAGGTAAACCTCACAAAAAACTTAGAAGTGGCAGATGTTGGTTCTGAGTTAGGGCCGATGTCTTGTGGTATGATTGAAAGCTGGCGATACATCCGAATTTTTGAACGGGAGGTTGAAACCCGGCCTAAGTGGTCAGCAAATACAACAACTTCTCCATCCTTGGGGTAGGAGGACATTCGGGCAGGACCCTCCGATGAATGACATCTTTCTTGGTTAAAGCACCCGTGCTAACGAGGTTGTCTAACTGTTTTTAGTCACTCGAGAAGGACCCAATTACATTAAGTAAACTTGCTTGGCCATAGCAGTGACCGATCTACAACATGATAATTACGGTTTAAGATTTCTGATTGGACAAACTATGCGGTGGTACAAGGATGTAAGAACATTTTCAAACTGGAGTTGGTTGATAATAAACGGAGTTTATTAGCGAAGGCTAAATATAGCGTACATTGGCGGTTCAACAAGGGGACTAATGGTGTATACCGGGTCGTCAATTTTCTAAAAGTTAAACCGCCTAGTCTGACATTGAAGATGCAAGTCTACAGATGCATAAGTGAAGGAAAAACAGATTTCGTAAGTTGGCATCATAATTTTGGATCTGCCGCATATCAGAAAAGGAAAATATGTTAGGACCTAAGAAGTAGTACCGAGCATTGGATGAAGGTTCAGATGAGATCTTCTATTTTAACTGAAAGTGCTA
The DNA here is from genome assembly GCA_021605205.1 of Aegilops longissima. Classification (NCBI taxonomy): domain Eukaryota; kingdom Viridiplantae; phylum Streptophyta; class Magnoliopsida; order Poales; family Poaceae; genus Aegilops; species Aegilops longissima. The sequence continues at coordinate 9,942 of JAHIAM010000341.1, forward strand.
GTTATCGACTGGAGGGGGGATGAATAGGCGATTTTTATGAAAGTCTTCAAAACATGAAAGTTTTGAAGACAAACATGAAAACTAAACCTATAAACATGCAGCAGAAGATGAACTACACTAGACAAGCCATAGTCAAAAAAGTATGAAGCTAAAGCATGATGACAAATAGTAGCTAGGTAGTAGGATCAGGATAGAAGATAGTATGAAGCCAATCAGAACAAGTAGTCACACAGTGAAGTCAAACAGGTAGAGCAATCAGGCAATGACTTCACAAAGACAAGCTGTAAGTAAGGAGAGTAAGAGATAGAACCGGTGTGTTGTGAAGACAAGGATTTGTTCGACCAGTTCAGTTGTTGTGACAAGCTATGTCGTCAATTAGGGAGGCTGAGATTGAACTCGAGAAGATCATGTCTTCACCTTATTCCCCTTGAGCTAAGGACACACAGTCCCGTCCAATCACTCTGGTAAGTCTTCAAGGTAGACTTCAAACCTTCACAAACCGTTCTGGCGATCCACAATTACTCTTGGATGCTCGAGCGCGATGCCTAACAATTTGGAGGATTCACAGTCCTCAAGTGTAACAAGTCTTGAGATCAGCAGACGAGAAAGACTTGATGATGCCAAACACTCTTTGGGCTCTGGGTGTTTTGGCTTTGTCCTCACAAGGTTTTCTCTCAAACTCTTGGAGGTGGGTTGCTCTCAACGACAAAAGCCGTGCACTAACTCTGAGCGATTGCCAATTTATGGTGTAGGGGTGGGCTATTTATAGCCACTAGGCAACCGACCTGATTTGTCGAAATGGCCTGGGTCACTAAGGCCGACACATGTCTGTGGTCAGATTTCAAACACTGCGACAGACTTGACTTGGGCTACAAGTAAAGCTGACTTATCCGACTCTGGATAAGATTTGCTCTCATTGTCTTCGCTCGAAGACATAGGATTTAGTTGAGCATCACTTGATCCTCGACTTTGTTCACTTGGACCCCACTTAACGGTCGCGGTGGTTCCTATGACTCAACAAAGAAGAAAAGAAACAACGAAACAGCTAAGTCTTGGCTCCATAGTCTTCACTCAATGTATTCTTCTATCATAGTCTTCAATGTGGATATCTTCACGTACCACCATTGTCTTCAATGTCCTCATACATTTTTAGGGGTCATCTCCGATAGGTAAACAGAATCAAGGAGGGACTACTACCTGTGTTATCCTGCAATTCTCACAAACACATTAGTCCCTCAACCACGTTTGTCGTCAATACTCCAAAACCAAACTAGGGGTGGCACTAGATGCACTTACAATCTCCCCTTTTGGTGATTGATGACAAACTGGTTGAAGATTTCAAAGGAATATAAATATGTGAAATTGTAAAGGATGAGGTATTGTCTTCATAAGTAGCAAAGGCTCCCCACGAAGATGTGCATATAAGTAATTTGCTTTTGGAATGCAAATGCACATGGCAGAGTTCTACTTGTGGAGATCCTCTTCAACTTATGAAGATAATTCATCATGCATGATTCGATGTAACGAAGATAATGACATGCATAATGAAAAATGGACGTCTGCAAAATGATTCAAGTGCGTAAGTTATCATCGCACATGCGGAATTTATCATCGCATCACAAAATAGCAAATAAGTAGCAGACGACCATCGAGTTTAAGTGTTACAACTCAGAGAACCAAATGTATCAAGAGCAAGAGTTGTAAACACTAGGCAAAATATAAAGCAACCGCCCATATGAACCCGCTTGAAGACTATCAACTCATAGCTTCTCCCCCTTTTGTCAGTAAGGACCAAAAAGGGTTGAAGACAATGAGCCTCTACTCGTTCCCAGAAGGAGTAGGAGAAGATGCAGGGTTGGTGTTGAGGTTTGGCGGTGCATACGAACTTGGAGCAGTGTCGATACGTGTTGGAGGTCGCGAAGTAGCATCATCTTGATCATCGATCACACGAGCATTCACGGTTGCAGCAGAAGAGGAGTACTCTGAGTCTTCAAGAGATGGAGTGCACCATGAACAGCCTTCGGGTGGAGTGGAATCAAACTTGAATCTTTCTAAGAAGCCATCGTCTTGAAGATCCTCCTCAGCACACATAAGCGTCAACCCTTTCCATGTCGTCGACGGGTTTCATCGCGACAAAGGCATTATTGGTGGCAAGGTTGCGAATGTGATTGGCGTCGATCATGAGGCTCTGCATCTAAGCGCTTGAGCCAATCATGATGCCTATCCTGTTTACGATGCAGGCCAGCGAAGCTCTCGGTCATTGAGAACACGACATCGCTTTTGAGGCCGTTGAGCAATTTGTCTTGTCGATGGCCGGTTTGGGCATGATGAGGTGTGCGTGTAGTACCGGCCAGCGGATAGACTCGAGTGGCAGCCAGCACACATTCAATGGGCTGAGTGAAGCTCTGACGATCAACATTATGAAGATAAAGTGGCTCCTTGTTAGACTCGGGATAGATGGCTAGCGAGACATATCGACATCTCGCAAGAAGACAATGTGGTTGCGTGCAGATGGCTGATAGTTGAAAGCACTATGAAGCTTGATCGGAGGCATGATCCATGGAGCATAGAACTTCAAGCCAAAAATGTCGGATCTGATCTGACAAGTTGGCGGATGAAGAAATCTTGAGCATTGAAGCATTTGCCATGAAGAATATGGAAGACCAATGTCTTCATTGCACCTTCGACTTAGCCTATGGAGAATGTCCTTTGATGGGCGGAGAGTTAGCCTAATGATGTGATAGATTGTGTGTGGCAGATTCTCAAGGTCTTCAACAAAGAACTCCTTAGGATATTCTGCATCTTGAGGCAAGTATCATGCTTAGCATCTGGCTCATGTCGGGTTACGGCTTGTGAAAGATGCTCTCCAAAGCTGCAGTGTGAAGCGGACAACCAGGCTCATAGAGATAACCCAGTGGGAAGGCGGTAAGCTCAATGACATCAAATGCTTTGGCTTCATGATGGACATTTCCTATCATCCACTCAAGGACCCAATATCACGCCCAATATCGACCCTATCCAAAAGGAACTCGAAGGTCCCACCAAGGATAGACCGCATATTGAAAGCGCTTTTGCAAGGTGGATATCATTACATCAACATTACATAATAGTGGGGATACATACATAAGGCACAAATGCCACAAGAATACATCAACATCATATACAAGATCAACATCCGACTACGGATGAAACATAAACATAAACTCAAATGACATCCACCCTACTAGCCCAGGCTGCCGACCTGGAACCTATCCCCTGATCGAAGAAGAAAGCAGAAGAAGAACTCCAATACAAGCAAACATCGCTCTCACGTCATGATCATCATAAACCTGTACACTGCAACTGGTGGTGTAGTAATCTGTGAGCCACGAGGACTCAACAATCCCATTACCATGGGTATCAAGACTAGCAAAGCTTAATGGGAAGCGAAGGGGTAAAGTGGTGAGGTTGCAGCAGCGACTAAGCATATATGGTGGCTAACATACATAAATGAGGCGAGAAGAGAAACAAAGGCAGTCGTCAACTAGTAATGATCAAGAAGTGATCCTGAACTCCTACTTCGTCGGACATAACCCGAAACCGTGTTCTCCTCTCAATCAACCCGAAAAGAGACACTCACGGTTACTCACACGGTTGGTGTATTTTAGAAGAGTTTGCTTCAAGTTTACTACAACGGATATTAACAAATTCCCATCGCCACATAACAGCAGGCACGGCTTTGAAAGTTCAAACCTGCGGGGTGTCCCAACAAGCCCATGATAAGCTCTCGCGATCAACGAAGGATATTCCTTCTTCCGGGAAGACCGATCAGTCTCGGAATCCGGCTACAAGACATTCGATAGCAATAAAACAAGACCAGCAAGACCTCGGCGTGCAAACACCACGATAGTAGCAGCGTATCTCGTCTCGAGGCCACGACGGGATGAGCAGTCCGTACAACTAAAACCAGCCCTCAAGTTTCCCCGAGGTGGCGCTGCAAAGCGCTCTAGTTTGGACCAACACTTAGACAAGCATTGGCCCGGGGGGGCTGAATAAAGATGACCCTTGGGTTAATTAATCCCAAAGGAAATGTAGGTGGTGGTGAGGCAAATGGTAAAACCAATGTTGGGCCTTCTTTGGAGAGTCTTATTCAAAGCGAACTGTCAAGGGGTCCCATAAATCACCCGACGCGTTAGGGGCGCAAAATCCGGGAACATAATACCGATATAGCGGAAACTAGGGCGGCAAGAGTGGAACAAAACACCGGGCATAAGGCCGAGCCTTCCACCCTTTACCAAGTATATAGATGCATTAATAATATAAGATATATTGTGATATCCCAACAAGTAAACATGTTCCAACAAGGAACAACATCTCCATGTTCAACAAGGAACAAACTTCATCTTCACCTGCAACTAACAACACTATAAGAGGGCTGAGCAAAGCGGTAACATAGCCAAACAATGGTTTGCTAGGAAGGGTGCAAAAGGTTAGAGGCTGACATGGCAATTTGGGATGGCTTGATAAGCAGGTAATAGGTAGCGCAGCATAGCGATAGAACGAAGCAACTAGCATAGCAATGATAGAAGTGAGATCCAGGGTAGCGGTCATCTTGCCTGAAATCCATAAGGAAGAAGAACGAGTCCATGAAGAAGATGAGCGGATGAAGCCAGAACCAAGCGTGAGCGAGCGAATCCTCACGATCATAGCGAAAGCAGGAACTATCGATAAGAAGCACACAACATGGTAAACACACCACACATATACATGACATGATGCACAACCAAGCATGATGCATGAAGAGGCTACATGAAGCTACTCATGGCAAGAGATGATGCATACAAGAGCAACACATCAAAGCAAGTTTAAATGAGGCGGAAGCGACATATAACAATTCAGTAAGTCTCATATGCAAATTTCGAAATTGGTCCAGATCTGAATAAACCTTATGTTCAAGTTGTTAAACAGCAAGTTAAGATGCACCACAATGATCTACATGAAATTCTAGTCAAGTTACATATAAAGTTCATTAGATTCGAGTGCGGCCTAGAAGATATGAGAAGAACAAGATAAGCATGGCATTGATACAAAATGCATACAAACATCAAGCAAACACCTCAAAAAAGGATGCAACATGATAATATGAAACTACATTCAAAATAAAGCAAGTTTCATATAGAGCACACAAAAGCGAACAGCGGTTCAACACATACACTCTATACAAGATATGACAACAATCTGTCCAAAACAGCAATTAGGCATATTGCAAGCACCAAAACAACATGCTACAGGACCTCAACGTAATAACAAAAGGCATGGGCATGAGGTACAGGTAAAGCATGACAAAACATGAACACTGAGCTATCTCCAGAAATCACTAGAACATGCTCAAAATGACATGGAAATATTGCATATAATAACAGTTTAGGACTTTAGCGAAATAACATCGAGGTTGCAATGTTTAGAGCTATCAAACAACATGTTAGAGGAACTTATCATGGCAAACAAAGGCATGGAATGAACCTACTAAATGCATAGATCAAAAGCCCTTACTGACCATAAGCCAAAAGGATCAGAAAATACGATGCAAGCATGTGAATATAGCAAAAACATAAACAGATTCAGACTTAGTGCAAAAGCTGGAGCATGGCATAAGCAGATAACAAGTAGGCATGTTGGTGAGCTTGAACCACTCACCACAGAGCCATACATGGCATGGCAAGGCAACTCACAGTAAGAAGACATGGCATAGAAGCTATACATCACAAGAACAACAACATAGCATGCAAGGATCAACTACAACAACCTTGGCAAAATTGAATAACATGTAAACAATCATGGAAACATTTTATAGCAAAAGTAGAGCTCGATTGACTCAAGCTATGGCACTCCATAATTGCAAACAAGGGCATGGATGGATATAGAATAACCATATGTTAAAAACATCATTAATGAAGTATCTCAAAATAAGCGTGGATCTCTCGGTAGCATCAAGTTTACATGGCATAAAAATATCTGACAAAAGCAGGGCTGAAATCAGCAACATCATGAAGCCTAGTTTGCATGCTTGTGCTAGTCACCACAGAGATCACAAAAATACATGGCATACACCCCTGTAAAGATGGCATGGCATATTACAAAACACATGTATGACTCAAGTCCATAGGGTGCACACATCAATCATGGCAAAAATGACAAAAGTGCATGTTCTGATAAGAATCAGAAACTAACATCACATAGCACTCTTCTAACAGCATTTCGGGCATCAAGATGACCTCAAATTAAAATGATGCAATGAGATGAAATGATGTACTCGTCAAGACAAACAATTTGACATATTACACGCGGAGCGGAGCTACATGCCTGAGATACAACAGGTCAAACATGGCATGAAAATTCTTTGGAATCTGAGGGACTTAGTGAAAAATCAACCTCGGGAAAAGTCAGCAGGGGCCAGGGGCGGAGGCGGGGACGGAGGATCCGGGGGCAGCAGGGACGCCGTTTGGATGGTTGTGGTGGTGGATCTCATCCACCCGCGATTCGGGCGGATCTCGCGGATCCGGCGGAGCGACTCGGCGTGGCGTGGCGACTCCACGGCGAGGGAAGGCCGGGCCAGGGGCCAGCGAGGCGGCGGCTGGAGCTGGGGATCGTGGGGCGGCGTCGGCAGCGATGGAGGGAGCCTTGGCCTTGAGGAGCAGCCTTGGCGGAGGCTGTGGAGCTCCAGCGAGCTTGGGCGAGAGCAGCGTCGATGCGGAGAATCTGGGCGTGGCGGCAGCAGCAGCCGGCAGCGTGCGGCAGGACGCTTGGAGGGAGGCGCCGGGGCGGCGCGGCAGGCGAAAGGTCGCCAGCGGAGGTTGCCCAGCGGCGCGGAGGGCGAAGCGCGTAGGAGTCCGGACATGGGGCGGCGGCGGCGGCGTCCGGGCAGGCGGGCAGATCAAGGCCCAGTGGGCTCTGCAGGGGAGGTGGGGCGGCAGCGGCAGTGTCATGTGGATTCCTTGTGAAGTGATGGCGGACATGTCCGGACGGCAGGAGCGAAATGTCCGTGGCGCAGGGAGCGGGCTAGGGTTGGATGTGAAAATCGGAGGGATCACATATTTATAGGTAGAGGAGCTAGGAGAGTCAAATGGAGCACGGTTTTCACCCACGATCGTGATCGAGCGGCCGAGAGCATGGAGGGAGTTTGCTGGGTTTTGGGACACTTTGGAGGGTGTTGGGCTGCAACTCAAAGAGGGCTTTACGGTTACCGGTTAACCGTTGGAGTATAAACGACCTCAAATGGCCTGAAACTTGACAAGTGATCTACGGTGCTATACCAAGGCCGCTTGGCAAACCTCAGGCCATTCGAGAAAGTTTAACACCAACACGAAAAGAGGCAAAAAGCGGCCGGGAGACATAGGAGTGCGGATTGCAAAGCGGACAACGGGAAAATGCATGAGAGAAACACGTATGCAAAATGAAATGCACATGATGACATGATATGAAAAGCGAGATGATGACATGGCAAAGTGCAACACGCAAGCACATGACATAGCAACGACGGCGAATAATGGCGGAACACAGGCGCATCGGATCCGAGGCGTTACACCCAAGTCTTTGGATCCCTGTTGCATCCTCTGATATGAAGAGTGGCGTAGAATTGAAGCAACAACTCTTCATTCCGATGCTCCTTATCGGTGACAAAATGCAGTAAGCCAGCCTCTACGAAGCAATCGAGAGCTTCTTCTAAGCGAGGGCAAGCCAGCTATGGCCCGATATCAAAAGCGCATATCGAAATATCGCCCTTGGTTATCTGAGAATGCATGAATAATAGTTGCGCTGCTGATAACTCGAACCGATCGGATGAAATCTTGGGCTTGGTGTAGGGGTTCTTTGCGCTATTGGAGAAGGTGTTGTGTGCAATGAAGCCGTTGACATTGAAAGATCTGGCGAAGTGGCGATGCACGGAAATCTGGGCAGTCTTGGCTTTGGCCCGAACACGAGGGCACATGCTCGACATGGTAATCAAATTGAGGACCAGCAGCGGTGGAGGAACCACAATAGGCCATTTGTGGTGACAAGCTGGCCATAGTTGAATGCTTGCTTTCGATAGTATCGGCCTTGGAGGCGGAACAGGAGCGATGGCATTGACTTGAGCTGCAGATTTGTGTCGGTGCAGCATTGACTTCATCTGCTTCATGGGATTCATTGGCTTCATTGGCCAGCGATACATTGGCCATTATAGGCTCCACATCTACTTCGGCCATGACAACGTCATTGGCTTCAGGAACGTCATTTGTGGCAGCCTCAGGATTCTCACCCTCCACTTGAGTAGCTGGAGGTTTTGGCAAAGATTGGTTCTCTTTATGAACTTCTTCTTGAGTTGTAGGGGGAGTAGCGACATTCTCTTCTTCTTGTGTTTCTCTGGCTGATGCAGCGGAGGTCTTCAACGACATTGGCTTGACACGGGGACCGTCACAAAATGATTGTCTTGAGGGAACACTTGGCGTGCCACTGAACTTGACAAGTTGGAGGCCTCTTCTATGATGGTGGTCATGTAGGCGGATGGCCTCAGCCTCTGCTGAAGCCGTTGGAATCTGAGCGATGCCTTCGGTGTGGTGAGGTCTCCATGTAGTTGTCATCATTGGACATGGGGCTGATGGTATGAGTGCCGGTTGGGGTGTACTTGGTGAGTCTTGATTTGGGGTTGCTTCTGAGGCGATCAGCCCACGATGCATCTTGTGAGATTGGCGTCAAATTACGACCAATACAAATAAGATCACTATTTGTTTGAACAACCGATGATACCGTTGGGCGCTCGATCTGAGGAAGAACTACATCATCTTGACCAATATCTTGATCGCGATGGAATTCGACGATTGGTACTTCTTGAGCCGAGGAGCCTCTGTGGAAGCAGGCTCATGAACAATCATTGGCGCTCTTGGTTTGCGAGACGAGAGGGACACAAGCAAGGGCAGCTTCCATCGAGGAAGAACACGCACTATTATGAGTGCGGTGATTGAAAGAGTGCAGCTTGCTAAGCGAGCTGGCCGAAACTGCGGTAGCCTTCTATCAGGCTTTGAGGTAAGAAGTTAAAAATATGCAATGTAATACCGCATAGATAGTAGCCCCGATGCTCGGTTCGGTGTTGGGAAGAAAAGTCGGATGAGGATCTGAAAAAAAAAGAAGATATCTGTGAGGTTGCTAAAAATTATGTCAATATGGGTTGCAGGCTGCGCTTGACCTCTGCCGCCTTGCATGGAGGTCGGTGCTTTGAAGCAGGAGCTCGGCGGTCGAGCAAGAGCTCGGCCGCGCCAGAAGCAGCTCGGGACAAAGAAGGTGAGTAACACCACTTTGAACTTGTACCTTCTGAGAAAAGGATTTAGGTTGCAACAAAAATAACAAGGATAACATGGAGTGCTGCGGGGCCCACGAGCGAGGTGGCGACCGTGAAGGAGGCCGTGTTCGTGACGAGCATAATGCAGCCACGGAATGGGCAGAGCGAGAAAAGCAGGAGGTGCGGGTGGTGTGGTTCAGCAAGAGCTCCGGGCTCTCATGGAAAAGCATGAGAGTTTGGGCGTGACTCAAAGACTTCGAGTCGAGCTTGCCTCGCTCTCGAAAGTGTAAAACTGCCAAGGCCGATGCCCATAAGTCCCTTGAGGAGATTGAGTTGGTGAGGAAGATAGCGGCGGGTAAGGCATTTTTCATGCAAAGCAAGCATGTGAATGTAAATTACGTGTTACTTACCCGAATTCGGAGCTTTCGGGGGTGTTTGCAGTTCGCCTCATGGCGTGTGCGATGCCGCCGCATTCTACCGAGCCGAGGAGGGAGCTCAGCGGAGAAGGTCTTGGTCTCGGTATCTTTGAGGCCGGCCATCAGTGCCCCTAGCGACCAGGTGAAGCAGCGGTCGAGCTCCACAAGGTGGCGAACAGGCCATGAAGGGCCTCATAATCCGGTTGTGGCACGGAGAGGCCATGCAGGAGCTACTTTGGCCTCGTCACGACGGTTGGTGGATCGTGCCCCTGGGTGGAGGTTATCAAGCACTCCGCTTTGTATTGAAGGTGCTCGTCGGGCCCTTGCCAGCGCAAAAGGTGCATTGGGGCAAGCTGGATGCGGAGAAGCTAATCAGCGCCGCGCCACCGGCGGGCAAGGAATATCGTCGCCGAAATGTACTATAAGACTGTCTGAAGGTGCCCGCAAGATTGCGGATGAGTGCCCCAGGATGTAATTATTGAGTAAATTCGCAATGTGTTATCACATGCGCTGAAAACTATGTTCATATCGCTAAGCAACGCTTATTAATTTAAAATATTACCTTACATGCGGCCGTTTATTAAATCGAGAGATGGCAAGTCGTAAACTTCAGCCCCCATGCCACAGTCTTTGGGGTGTTGGGATAAACTTGAGCACTATAGTTCCCATTTTGGGTCCATCTAGGGAGGCGCTCAGCATAGCGAACAAGGCAACGGACTTATAGTGCTTGAACACTCTCACTTAGCCATAGAATTCTATAATTTTAAATTTAGTGAAGCCCCTATTATTCGGAGGACGAATTAGGCGCTATCCACGCCGTCGGACATTATCCGAACTTCGCTCGAGCGGCGTAGGTCTTTAAGGACCGAAAGGACCTCTCGAACAGCGACCAGTCTCTCGCCTTATCATGACAGTCAGTTTTAGCTTTCTCCTTTGAGGCGTTAACCGGCTCAACGAGGCATAATCGCGATGGTTCTCCAGTGCTACCTTAGCCGATAGAGCGGGCGTAAGGTGCCAAACATGGGAGCGGGCAAACCCAACTATTGACCCAAGACATGATTGAACCGATTCATATAATGCTATAAGTTGAGGGTGCCGCACTTTGTGAAAGTGTTGGACTTTATCACACCATAATCACGGAGAACATAAGCCCCTGGTGTATTTGGCCGTGCCAAAATATGCAGGTGCAACATGTAAGTAAATGAACATATATATATATATATATATATATATATATATATATATATATATATATATATATATATATATATATATATAAAATAATGCAATTATGGGCAAAAAGTGCTGCATTTTATTTGAGAAGATATGATATGAGTGCGGAATGATACAAATAGTGCGGAAAGCAAGGAGTTAGACGAATGAAAGGCGTCTCCCTCGAGGGTAGGCAGCGGAATGTTGTATTTAACAAATTGAATGCTCGTGATGGAGACCACTGAGTGTTAAATCGCGGCCTTTGTCCTTCCCTGGCTGTTGCATCATGAGTTGGCAGGTTCGCGCGGACGAGTTCTGTATAAAAAAGAGAAATAAATGAAAAAAAGCGACACACTTGGGAGCCCAGTGTGGTCGAACCGCTCTGGGTCTGTTGTGGTTGTGCCTTTCCCCTATGCCCATGGTATCTCCAGGCGTAATTATGTCTGTGAAGAGTTTGTCTTACAATTTTGTGAGGGCTGGGGTTGAGGCCGCATTGCTCTGCGATGCTCGGAACATGCTAGATGGTCTTGGTTGATGTTGCTCCGGCGCGTTTGGCGTGTCCGGTCGTTTAACGGCGGACTCGAAAATGCCTTAAAGGCTGCTCGTACTACGCCGCGAGCGCTGTATGTTCCTCCATTCGGAGGAGGCGTTCCGTGTTTCCATTGACCGTGATGACTCCGCGAGGGCTGGCATCTTGAGCTTAAGGTATGCATAATGCGGCACCGCGTTGAATTTTTACCAGCGGTTCGTCCAGAAGCGAGCGTGATAGCCGCAGAGCAGGACTATCTCGAAGATTAACTCCTCGCCGGAAATTATCCGGGATCCGAAGACCACTTCGATGTAAGCGAGCTGTACAACTGGCCTCGACACTGGTATGGCGCCTTTGAAGGTTGTCTTTGTAGGTTTAATCCTTGAAGGGTCTATGCCCATCTTGCGCCTTGTATCGATAAAGCAGGTTGAGCTACTGCCGCCGTCCATCAGGACTCGTGAGGTGAAATCCATCGGCGATTGGGTCTAAAGCCAATCGGCGAATCTGCCATAAGCGGATCTTGGTCGGATGGTCTCTTGATCGAAAGTGATCGGGCAAGAGGACCATGGGTTGAATTTTAGGCGGCTGGCTCCATCGCGTATCGTCCCTTAGTGCGCTTCGCTCCCTCTTGGAAATATCGTTGCGTATATCATGTTTACCGTCCGAACTTGAGGGAATCCCTTTGTCCTCTGTTGTTCGTGGCGGGTCTCTTCCTCGTTATCGTTGTGTAGCCCCTTGTCCTGTTTTGGCGGTTAATTTGCTGCTGCTTGAATACCCAACAATCTCTGTTGGTGTGGTTAGCTGGCTTTTCGGGGAGTTCCATGTATTTGACAGAGGCGGTCAGTATTCGGTCCAAATTGGGCGGGCCGGAGTGGTTCTTGTGAATGGCTCTACATTGGCCGGGCTTGGAGCCTCGGAATCGGCGTTGACTGCCGTATCCTCATTCTTTGTCGCCGTTAATCGGCGTTTGTTTTGTTTCAACGCAACCTGCCATTGCGGTCCTTGGTATCCGGACTGCCGGCGTTTTGCTGAGGTTGTTGCTGCGAGCCAACCAGCTATCTTCTCCCGCACAAAAGCGGGTCATGAGTGATGTGAGGGTGGTAAGTAATTGTCATCCTCGACCTCTTAATCTGCTGCCCTCTCGTGAGGGCTTGCTTACCTCCTCCTGCGCTAGATCGTCTTTGGAGGGGTTGTCTTCGACACTTTACGGGGTGTTATTATCTCCTGTGCGGAATCTCCATTCTTGCCGTGGCGGGATTTAAGCGGCGCGCTTGTCGTCGGCGCTTGGGCTTTCTTTAAGGAATCGGCCTCCGTTGCTTCTTCGCCGTCCCCATCTTTTGGGGTGTCCACCATGTATATGTCGTATGACGAGGTGGTCTTCGGTGTCCTGTAGGCCTTTGGTTCTTAGTAATCTCGGCATCGTCGTCCATACCGTCGATGTCTTGAGTCGTGGTCGAGCACGTCGGTTAAATCGTCGGCGGTGGCTCTGAAGTGGGTGGTGGGTGGGCTCTGAATTTCTTCGTCGTCGCGTCCCAACCATCCTGGCGTGGTTCGGCCAGGAGCTCTCGGATAGCGAAGATGCTTGATGAATTTATGATATCACCGAAGGCGGGTGCTGAAAGATGTCGCAGCGGTGAATTCCATGATCGGCGCCAATCGGATTATTTGGCGAAGCGCAGGAGGTTGGTCTGCGAGAGAGTCCGGCACCTCGGTCATAAACTTTATGCGGGACAAGAGTAAGTGTTCGGCTCCATCGCCGTAGAAGTTGCAGCTCGGCGATGTCAGCCATCCGTCCTCGATCCGAAGCGATCGGCTCCGGACTATGGGTCGGGCGGATTAGTGTCTTGACCTCAAGTGCTGTCCGTGGCGAGTTAGGTCATGCCCATCGTGACAGTAGCGCCACGCTTCGGCTGTGGCTCAGATCCATCGAAGATCAAGTCCCGCGGATATCGGCCGTGAAGTTTAGGCTTCAAACCTGACACGGCGGCCAGGGGCGTAACTTCGATCTGCTCCGGATGGCCAAGTGAGTTGGCCCGCGGTCTGCGAAAGCCGCCGAATCTGAAGATCTGTCCGGGAGAAAAGTCTCACCCAGACGGCGTCGTTGTCGATTGAAGAGGCCATCAAGCCTATCGGTGGCGACACGGAGGAACTCTCAATGAAAGCACCAATATCGGTGTCAAAACCGGCGGATCTCGGGTAGGGGTCCCGAACTGTGCGTCTAGGCGGATGGTAACATGAGACAAGGGACACGATGTTTTACCCGAGTTCGGGCCCTCTTGATGGAGGTAAAACCCTCGTCCTGCTTGATTGATATTGATATTGTGGATGTTTACAAGAGTGGATCTACCACGAGATCAAGGAGGCTAAACCTAGAAGCTAGCCTATGGTATGATTGTAAGGGTTGTTGTTACGGTCCTCTGAGACTAGAGCCATCCGGTTTATATAAACAGGAGAGGCCTAGGGTTACATAGAGTCGGTTACAATGGTAGGAGATCTACATATCCGTATCGCCAAGCTTGCCTTCCACGCCAAGGAAAGTCCCATCCGGACACGGGGCGAAGTCTTCAATCTTGTATCTTCATAGTCTTGGAGTCTGGTCGATGATGATAGTCCGGCCGATGATAGTCCGGCCGATGATGGTAGTCCGGCTATCCGGACACCCCCTAATCCGGGACTCCCTCAGCTATCATGTTCCTCACTGTGTAGGCAATCCGCACTGGCGAATTCCTAACTCCTCAGTCAGAACAAATTCCTCGGTGACCGGAAGAACTTCGTCTCATCCTTTGAAGAAATTGACTGAACTGTATGAGATTTCAAAGGCTTCCTTTGGAAGGGATTGGTAGGTGTAGGATTTTGAGTTGAGCATCACATGGAAATTTTTCCTTAGTATTTCCTCGACCCCCTTTAACAGTACGGTGTTTCCTATGACTCAAGAAAGAGAAAACGAAACTACGAAAACAAAAGTCTTCATGCTTCATGTTCCACAAATGAATACCAAGTCTTCAAGGTCACACCAATTTCTTCACTTTCAAAGTCTTCAGAAAGTCTTCAGAATACCAAAGTCTTCAGTCAAAGAACTTCGTTTTTAGGGGTCGACTTTCTCTATAAATATCAAACTCCTCATAGCCCTATAGACCTGTGTACACTCATAAACACATTAGTCCCTTAACCTATAAGTCTTCAATACACCAAAATCACTAAGGGGCACTAGATGTACTTACAATCTCCCCCTTTTTGGTGATTGATGACAGTATAGGTTAAGTTTTCGATGGGGATAAACATATGAAGTGTAAATACTAATATTGAGGAATTTGATTGCAAGATATAGAAGAACTCCCCCTGAAGATGTGCATAATGAGGAATTTTCTATTGAAGAAATACACATTTGAAGAGTTGAATCATGGAGATCTCCCCCTATATCTTGTAATTCATACACGCATTTGACATATAGTATGAAGAATTTGAAATGCATGATGAAATATGGTGACTGATGTAATTCAGCATGCGTGTATTGACATATAACGAGGAATGAGCATGCAGAGGAACACATCAAAAGTATCAGAGCACCATCGGGTTTAAGATTACAACTTGATCCAATAAAGTTTGGAAGAACGAGAGTTGTAACTTAGCAGCCCATATAATAGACCGCTTGAAGACTAACTCAAATTTCTCCCCTTTGTCATCAAATGACCAAAAGGATCGGCGAGGACTAAGCATACGAAGAATATCAAGTTGATGGAGGCGCGCCCGGCGATGGCGGGTCGGTTGTCATAGTAGGGCCTGCCGCGATGTCGTACAAGTCTTCATTTTCATCGGTGTCGCGCGATGAAGAATAGGAGCTAGCCACCAAGGAAGGAACCTTGACCTTCTTGAATTTCTTGGCGGAGGTGCAGACCGGTCAAATTCTTCCTTGGACCCATTTTCTTGAGATCTTCTGCGCTGTAGACATGAGATAGAACAGTCCAGTGCGGTTGAAGGTTTCATGGAGGTAGTATTGTTTTCTTCTTTGCATTGTGTGTTGAGGTCATGTTGTGAAGAATTGAACCAAGCGGCGCTTGACCCATTTATGATTGCGATCAACCTTCGATGAAGGCGAGAGTAACTCACAATCAGTCATCACCACAGGTCTTTGTGGCTTGAGGATTTAGCTTGGCGAGGTGTTGGCGGCGAGTCATGTGTGGCGAGTCATCATTGGTGGAGTAGGATGTAGCCTTGCGAAATTGACCATCAATGGATGAATGCCTTCATCTATCACAGCAGTTGCCTTGCCTTTGTCATCGGCGAGGAAAATGTCCGTTTGAGGACTTCAATTGGAAGCAAGTAGCTGCGGTGGTTGATGTCGATCTTGTAATTGAGTGAAGACCTTGTCTGATGAACCTCATAATCCATGGTGCATAAGGCTTGACTCAAATGGTGACATAGTAATATTCGCGAGTCCTCATGAAGAAATCATGGAAGTTCAGGAGCGCCATGAATGATATTGAAAAGCATATTCTTCATGATGCCAGCGACTTCTTCATCATTTGAGTCGTGGCCTTTGATAGGACTCATTGTCTTTGTCGAATCGATAGACAGTCAAGGCACATCTGATAATTCCTTGACGAGGAATTTGGTTCGAGGGCCTGCCCTGGCTTCAAAGGCTTCATCAGCACTTGCATGTAGTGACTTGTAAGCTCAGGTTCGTTGTAGATGCAACGAGCACCATCAAGGGGAGGACTGAGTGGGAGGGCACGAAGAAATTCAGTTACTGGTGCCTTGTAGTGAGTATTTTCTGACATCCAGTCCAGCACCCATGAGTTCACATCTTCAGAATCTTCGGTGATGTGCAGCGTCGCATAGAATTGAAGAATGAGTTCTTCATTCCAATCACAGATGTCAGTGCAGAAATTCAGCAATCCAGCATCGTGAAGAACACTGAAGACTGGCTCAAATCCCGACAAAGACTCCATGTCCATGTGAGGAATGTGTGCATGATCAAAGACTTTGTCTTTGTTGAATAGCACAGAGGAATACAAGTTGGCTTGACTAGCAGTCCAGAAACGCCTCTTCCTTATGCGAGCAGAGTCATATGGGTTGTAGTCAGTGAAGAACACATGCTCATGAAGAAATCTTCAGCCTTGAACTTTTGCTTGCGTGAGAATGGATCCTTTGGTTTGGGCAGAGGAGTGTGAGTGAGTTGCATCACAACCTCAGGAATCACAATCTTAGGTTCTTTAGGCTGAGGAATTTCTGGTTCCTCTTTAGTGGCAGTCTGCGTTGTCATATAATTAGCAGCAGCAGGTTCTTCAGCACTAGTGGCTGGAATTTCTTCATGCACAGACGAGGTGGCATGAGTTTCTTCAGAGTCCATTTGAACTGTTGGTGCAGGGGACTGAGGAATTTGTTGTATTGGGGTGAAGAGTGGAGAGTATGGATGCTGTCTGTCCCAAAAGTCATCGTTCATCACTGGCGTTGTGCTTCCAATATCCACATCTTCTTCTTCAATTTCTTCAACACCAGCCTCTTCAGCTGTGAACTGAGGCATTGGTGAGGATACAACATGAGTAGAAGGGATCGCATCCACTTCAATTTCTTCATCAATCTGCTCTGACGAAGCAGCAGAATGATTTTCTTCATCAGATCCACTAGGGATCTCATATTCTTCACCAAACGGAACAAGGTCCTCTGATGGCATGGTGGAAATTGGAACAACATCAATTGGATTTTCAAACGAGCTGGTCATAGGCTTCATTTTCTTGAGGGCTGAAGAATTTTACGCATGGTGATGCTTTCCTTTTCTTCTTTGCAGCTCGCTCTGGGCCTTGGTCTTCTTCACATCGATGAGATGGAAGGATAGGAGTTAGTGTAGGTGCGGGAGGAGCTAAGGAATCTGTTTGAATTTCCTCGGTATGGCGATGCGGTTGCCACGACTTCTTCGATTTCTTGAGCGCACCACTAGTGGATGCCACAGCAATTTCATCGTGGATGGAATGGAGTCATCAGCCTGGAACTAGCATTTTCTTCAGCGGGTGAAAATCATCGGTGGTCTTGGCATGTTCTTGATGGGCTGAGCAGAGGCTCCAGCCTGAGGAACTTCTTGTTGCGTTGGAGCTGCAACATTTGTGAATTTCTTAGTCAGGTTGACAAATCTGACTTTCGCTCCTTGCCAATCAGCATAGTAGGCATCAAAGTCATCGCTGAGGGCTTTGATTTCATACTGGATCTTGAGGAGTTCATCAGGTGTCATTTTGACAACGTGTTTCCTCAGGAACTTCTCTTTCCTGAACTGAGCCTTCATGTTCTGCCTAGCCTTCTCAAATTTCCATTTCTCTTCAGAGATGAAATGGGTCAGCATGTGACTTTGGCCAGGAGTCAAATGAAAATCAGGCATAGGGGTGTCTGGGTCCTTGTGCTAGAGATCAATGTACTCGATGATCGCCCTTGGATCCAAAAGTAGTGGCACAGGTGTGCCTTTGGCTCTAGCGGCCCTTTCTTGTCTCTCTCTGATGATTTTTGCAAGTTCATCATCATCAGCTTCATCGTCAGATGGTACTTGAAATGCAACCTGTTTCTTCTTCGGACTTGGCCGAGGACCTCGACCAGCCGTTGCCTTTTCTTCAGCAGAGTGGGGCCTGATGAAGAATTTGGTGCAGCTGAGGAACTGGCTGAGACACCATAGGCAATAGAGATGCCTGCAGTCCTTTGGCACGTGGCCAGATGTACAGGTGCTGAGGACTTTGCCGGAGCAGCTGAGGACTTGGGAGGAGCAGGAGCAGCATGAGGAAGCTGGCCGTGAGGGCTTTGAAGATTCTGGCCGTGAGGGCATTCTTGAGAATTTGGCCGTGAGGGCCTTTGTTGGTGAAGCACTTGGCTTGTCGTGGGCTTCTTTGCCATTGATTTTCTAGGCAGCGGGGGCCTCGGTGGCGATGTGATGTGAGTCTTCATTGAATTTCCTCACTACTTCTTTGGCTTGTCTCGCCAACTTGGCTTGCCTCTTGGCCCATTCTTGAGGAAAATCCTCCCACGCTTGATCTTTGGTGGGGTCGACTTCTTGGCAGTGCCAATGGAGTTCTTGGGCATGGAGGATTAAGTGCGAATTTCTTCATATACTTTGGAGTAACATACATGCTCCTCCATTCTCTTGCCCATCTCCTTTCAATCCTCTGTATCGCACCTTGCGCTGATTTTGTTCCCCTTTCCGAACTTGGCCTCATCAAGTGTGTAATAGTCAGCATAGATGTCCTCAGGTATTTCAAAAACAGTCATGACCTCGGGCCTCTTTCCTCCTTTACGTGGCTTCTTACCGTCGCCATATTCTTGAGTTGAGAAATTTGAACAATCGAATTCTCTGAAGAAGTATGCAACTTTTCTTCGAGAGCAGCTGCAAATGAGTTAAGTTGATGAGAACCTAGTGATTCAGCAGCGGACATGAGTACCGTGAGCGGAGTATAGTTGCGAGGAATTTGGAGAGGTCATATCGTTCTCGGAAGGTTTTCAAAAGAACAAGTTTGAGGAATTTGACGAGATGAGCCTTGAAGAATTTCACTAAGCGATCTTTGTCTTAGGTTCGAGTTGTATAGATCGAGGATCCACACAATTGAGGAATCTTGAAGAAAAATCATTGCTTAGAAAGCGAATCAAGAGCATATTACGTTTGAGGTGTTCATATGTGTGAAGATTTGAAGAATAAACACCTTTGAAGATTTTCGGAAGGCTTGAGAATCAAAGCGAGCAATAAAAGTAACTTTTAATTACGGGCTGAAGAACACGACGAAGCGAGAAGTTTAGATTAGAAGTTAAATCGATTCAGATCTTCACGCCCTAACTTTCGGAGGAAGACAGCTACTGGCGGCGGAGTGAAGATTTTCGTGGCGGCGCGAGTCGATGACAACGAGGTCGAGGCGGTGAAGCTCTTCCTCACCGGCGAAGATGGAGTAGCGGCGGCGCTAGGGTTTGAAGCTCGGCGAGAGAGAGAGCGGTCGGCGGAGTAAAGGAAGTGAGGAAGGGAGAGGGGTATTTATAGCGCGGTGAAAAACTGTTGCTTAGAAGATTTAGAGACGAGCGTGCCTGACCCTTCTCATTAAGCGACATGTGTCACCCACGTCTTGAAAAGTGGAGATCATGTTAGATCGTGGGTGAATAGATAAGTCTATCGTAGGAAGCGGAGCGGTTTGGCGGCAAAGCCGAAAATTTGGATAAGATTTGTTTTAAAGTTCCGTTTGCAATTTCTTGGTGACAAGGACAAAGTGAAGATTTTGAGCGAGTTTCAAATAACGCACATGAAGAATTTGTGAATAGATTGGGTTGAGTATAGCATAGAGGAAGGGTCGATCACATTCATTTAGCGAAAGCATAACTTGAAGAAATAGCCATAAGTGAATCTTTGTAGAGGACATAAACCCATATATATATATATATATATATATATATATATATATATATATATATATATATATATATATATATATATATATATATATATATATATATATATATATATATATATATATATATAGCCAATGAAGAAAAACGACGGAAACAGTGAAGATTTTGCAAAGTTGAAGAATTTGAAAAACTGAAGAATTTCCAAAGCTGAGGAGAAACTCAAATTGAAGATCTTCAACTTTGGTGGTGGTGTGACCCACCGTATAAGAATGACGATTTCAGACACCGCGTACAATTGTCGTAGGGTTCTGAGAATCAAATTCTTCATTAATTTCTTCACACTTAGAGTGTTATTCTTCATTGATTGAAGAAAAACGTTTCTTCATGTGTCGCACATCTAAGTCATCAATTTTGCATAAGTGTCAGGATGTGTGTCCTTTTCAGAGAACATTCGAAGATTCTAAGATATTTAGCTCACACCGCAACTTGCTAAATCTCTTCTCATCCAAGGGCTTTGTGAAGATATTAGCTAGCTGTTCTTGAGTCTTCACATGATCAATAAAGATGTCGCCCTTCAACACATGATCGCGAAGAAAATGATGACGAATCTGAATGTGCTTTGTCTTCGAGTGCTGAACTGGGTTGTGAGCAATCTTGATGGCACTCTCATTGTCACAGTAGAGAGGCATATTCTTCACGTTGATGCCGTAGTCCTTGAGAGTTTGCTTCATCCACAGCAATTGAGCACAGCAAGAACCAGCAGCAATGTACTCAGCTTCCGTAGTATCTGGTGATACGCAGTTACATTTCTTCGAGGACCAACGGACCAAAGATCGTCAGGAAATGACAAGTACCAGATGTTTACTTGCGGTCCACACAATCACCAGCATAATCGAGTCGAGAATATCAATGAGATCAAAAGTAGAGCCCTTGGGGTACCATAATCCTAGTGTTGGTGTGTGAGCTAGATATCGAAGAATATGCTTCACAGACCTTATGGTGTGATTCCTTGGTGTAGCTTGAAATCGGGCACACATGCAAACACTAAGCATTATATTTGGCCTGGATGCACATAAGTACAATAAAGAACCAATCATGGGCGGTATACCTTGTGATCGAAGTTGATACCATTTTCATCGATTGCATAGATGGCCATTTGTGGGCATAGGAATTTTAGCGCCTTTGCAATCTTGCATGCGAATTTCCTCGAACATCCTTGAGGTATTTCTCTGAGATATGAATATGCCATTGCGTTGTTGACGAATTTGAAGACCTAAGAAGAATTTCAACTCTCCCATCATAGACATTTGATATTCTTCACTCATCATGTAGGCAAATTCATCACTATAACGTTGGTCTGTACAGCCAAAGATAATATCATCAATGTATATTTGGCACATAAACAGTTCACCATCATAAGATTAATTAAAGAGAGTAGGGTCGAGTGAACCGGGTGTGAAGCCATTCTTCATGAATAATTCCTTCAAAGTTTCATACCATGCCCGAGGGGCCTGCTTGAGACCATAGAGGGCCTTGTTGAGTCTGAAGACTTTGTCGGGATTCTTTGGATCTTCAAAACCTGGGGGTTGAGCAACATATACTTCTTCCTCAAGCTTACCATTGAGGAATGCACTTTTCACATCCATTTGATATAAAGTGATATTATGATGGTTAGCATAAGCAAGTAATATGCAAATAGCCTCAAGTCTAGCAACAGGTGCAAAAGTTTCATCGAAATCAATTCCTTCAACCTGTGTGTAGCCTTGAGCTACAAGTCGTGTCTTATTCCTCACCACAAGGACATTTTCATCTTGCTTGTTGCGGTAGATCCACTTTGTGCCAATGATATTATGCTTGCGATGATCTGGACGTTTGACCAGTTCCTAGACATTGTTGAGCTCGAACTGATGTAATTCTTGTTGCATGGCCTGAATCCACTCAGGCTCCAGAAATGCTTCATCTACCTTAGTGGGCTTTGTGATAGAGACAAAAGCATAGTGCCCACAAAAGTTAGATAAATGTGAAGCTTTTGGCGTGTGAGAGGACACAGTGCTTCAATGTCATTGATGATCTTGTCAACTTGCACTTCTTTTTGCAAGCGAGGATGAGCTGGATGTCATCGAGGAACTTGATCAGCATTTTCTTCAGCTCCATTTTCTTGACATTGTCTTGAGTGCATTAGCTCGATGTTCTTGGCGTTAGGAATGAATTCTTCACAGATTCTTGATGGGAATGACATCCTCGGTTGCCTTGAACTTGATAGAATCCTCAGGTGTTGGTTCATTTATCACAGAAGGTAGGTGCTCTCTTTGCGAGCCATAGTTTCATCGAACCGCACATCTACAGTTTCAACAACCTTGTGTAGAGCGTTGTTGAAGACTCTGTAGGTGTCGAGTCCTTCCATAACCAAGCATAAAACCTTCATGTGCTTTGGTGCAAATTTAGCATTGTGATGAGGATCTCTAATCCAACATTTAGCACCGAAGACTTTGAAATAACTCACATTGGGTTTCTTGTCAGTGAGGAGTTCATAGGCAGTCTTCTTGAAGAATTTGTGAAGATATACTCTGTTGATGATGTGGCACGCGATATCAATTGCATCAATCCAAAAAGCGACGAGGCGTTTTGTATTCATCAAGCATAGTCGAGCCATCTCAACAACAGTTCTATTCTTGCACTCCACGGCGCCATTTCTTTGAGGAGTATAAGGGCAGATAACTCATGAGTAATACCAAGTTCATCAAGATAGTCATCAAGACCAGAATTCTTGAACTCAGTTCCATTGTCACTCTGATGTGCTTGATCTTCACACCAAAGTTGGTTGAAGCCCTCGAGGAAAATCGTTTGAAGACTTCCTGCACTTCATGTTTGTAAGTGACAATGTGTACCCATGTGTAACGAGAGTAATCATCAACAACAACAAAGCCATATATAGATGCATCATTAGTGATTCTTTGAGTAATGATTAGGACCAAAGAGGTCCATGTGAAGAAATTGAATGGACGAGTAGTGGTCATGATAGTCTTATTGGATGCTTGGCCTTGGTCATTTTCCAGCTTCACGGGCTCCACACAAGTGATCCTTGAGAATTTGACATTTTCAATGCCAATGGCATGCTTCTTCTTCATAGCGTGTGCAAATTCCTCATGCCTGCGTGACCAAGTCATCGATGCCATAGCCAGCCTTCGAAGCTTTTGCAAGTAGGCACACGGCTGGTTGTGGTCCTGTAGAGAAATCAACAGTATACAAGTCTCCTCTCCTAAAGCCTTCGAAGACTTTTGAATTTTCAGCTTCCATAATCACAACACAACGATACTTGCCAAAGACAACAACCATATCAAGATCACAAAGCATTGAGACTGACATGAGGTTGTATCCTAAGGACTCAACAAGCATGAATTTGTCCTTGTGTATGTCCTTAGAGATCGCAACCTTACCAAGACCCAATAACTGACTTTTGCCCTTTTCAGCAAAGATGATATGCTTCAGATGTGACGGTGATAAGGGAGCATCCATCAATAGGTTCTTGTCACCAGTCATGTGGTTTGTACATCCACTATCGAGGACCCACTCATTGGCTTTGGGTTGATCATCCTGCAAATGAATTAGTGCAACTTACGATCTCATATACTTCATCAGTGAAGAATATGGTATCAATTTCATCGGATGAATTTCATCAAGCAGTAAACACAGATATAGCAGTATGAGGATGTGTGAAATGAAAGTTCATTTCTTCATGATTAGCTCGTCCTTCGAGCAGTTTGTCGGGCCCCAACAAATTCTTGAGACGTTAAAGCACGTCGGAGACCTGACCTGCTGAGTAGATTAGTTATTTTCTTCACCACCCACATCTGAAGGGGTGGCAAAGAGTTCATCACTCTCGACCTCCATATGAGAATGGTGGCATAGAAGCCAATCCATTTCGTTTCACATAAGAGGGGTTAGGGTAAGCATATGAATAAGCGAGAGAAATTCTTGAGGACTTATGAACATAATGGTTTGAAGAATAATGCACATATTCATAGCCCTTAGCTCTACCCTGCGAAACAGAGTTGTTAGCACGATGATAATCATATGAGGACTTTGATCCTTTTGAGGAATTTTATCCACGCGAGGAATTTGGTCCGTATGAGGACTTGAATCCATATGAAGAATTTTGTCCATATGAAGAGTTTGATCTGGGGTTCCTATTCTTCAAAGGTGGTGTCATGAGGACATTCACCTGAAGACTTTCATGGCACTTCTTGGGAACCCAGATTTTCTTCATAGGAGAACCGTTCCTGCAGTTAGTGCCAACATATCTAGCAAATACTTCACCATTCTGATTTTTGAACAGATTATAGTTGGCGTCAAATGACTCATCAAAAGAATGAGGAGATTCACATGTAAAGCCAGATAAGTTAGATGGATCAACTAGAGGTCCCTTTGCAGCAACCCATGAGGTTTTGGGGTACTGCTCAGGCTTCCAATATGTTCCATCAGCATTGAGTTTCCTCTCAAAAGCAATACCCTCTTTCCTAGGGTTTCTGTTGAGGATCTGCTTTTTAAGCACATCACAAAGAGTCTGATGCCCTTTGAGGCTTGTTTACATGCCTGTCATGTACAATTCCTTCAGCACGGCATTGTCAGTGATACTAGCAATGTCCTCAGATGAGGAATTAGTGATAGCAGAGGTAGGTGAAGAATTTGTAACAGTTTAAGCATTTGAACATTCAGGTGAAGAATTAGCAGATTCACGTTCAATCCACTTCAAGCATGGAGGAGCGAATTCTTCCTGAGAAGCGCTGATTTGTTGAGCAAGTAATGAATCACGCTGTAACATCCCAAAAATATAAATATTTGGAATGTTATATTAAATAAATTATTATGTTTGTTTGTTTGATTGATTGACTGAAAATGAGTGAAATTTGAAACTTTTGAAAGTTGAATGAGAGGGAATGAAATGACTTTCCCAAACTTTCAACCTTGCATTTTGATCCTCAGGAATTCAAATTCATTTCATCACAAAACGCTAGAGTGAAGATGACATGACTTCTTCCATTTGAAACGAAAAGGGTTTGAAAAGATTTGAATTTCATCTGAAAATATTTCAAATTTGAAACTTTATGCAACTCAATGATTTTCACGAGAGAAGATAAAATGACTTCTTCAATTATATGAAATATTAGTTGGAAGTTAAAATAATCAAATTGAATGTCATTTGGAAGTATTCTGAAACTCTCTTTCAAATTTGGAATTATTTGGATTTTATTTCAAATTATTGTTTCTCCTAAAATAAATAAATGGAAATAAGGGTA
>JAHIAM010000342.1:0-22106 GCA_021605205.1 Aegilops longissima
ATTTGGAGCTTCCTAGCTCTCTCTACCTATAACTCCCCTCCGAAAATCCGGGTCTTCTTCCTCCGAAACCCTAAAACCTCACTCCCGCCGCGGACATGTCGCGACGGCGGACATATCCACGCCGCCCCAACAATCCGCCTTGCCCGTGGCCTCCGCCGCTCTTCCGCCGAAAGGCCGCTAAAACCTCGGGACCCAGCGCCGGACATCGTCCGCCGCCGGCTCAGCCGCCCGTAACACCCGCCTTGCCTGGCCATCCCGCCGCCCGCCGCCGGCCGCCGCCTCGCGCCGCCCGGGCCGTCGCGCGCCTCCTGCTACCTGCGCCGCGGCCCTCGCCGCCGCCTCGCCTTGCCGGCCTTGCCGGCCTCGAACGCGCGCCCTACTGCCGCTTCGCGCGTCCCCGCCCGCGCTTAACCCCTTGCCGCCGCGCCTTAGCCGTCGCCGCAGCCGTCACGATGCCGCCGCCCGGCCGGCTCCCGCCCGACCCTCGCCGCCCTCGCCGAGACAGCGCCGCCTCCGCCCGGTCGGCCCGGCCTCCTCCACAGCGCCCCCTCTCCATCTCCGTGCGTCGCCCGTCTCCGTGACTTCTCCGCGAGTCGTGGATCGGGATCAGATCCACCACCTCGCCCATCAAACGCCTTCCCACGCCCGGATCCCTCGTCCGGGTCGAACCCGTCCAGCGTTGACTTTCGCGGGCGGATCGCTAATATTTTATGCATTTTCATCATGCCATAACTCTGCATCGTAGCTCCGTTTCGTGCGTAATATGTCAAATTGTTCGTCTCGAAGAGTAGATCATTTCATATCAGTGCATCATTTTCATTGAGCTCATATTGATGCCGAAATGCTGTTAGAAGAGGGCTATGTGATGTTAGTTTGATTCTTATCGAACATGCACTTTTGTCATTTTTGCCATGATTGATGTGTGCATCCTATGAACTTGAGTCCTACATGTGTTTTGTAATATGCCATGCCATCTTTACAGGGGTGTATGACATGTATTTTTGTGATCTATGTGGTGACTAGCACAAGCATGCAAACTAGGCTTTATGATGTTGCTGATTTTAGCCCTGTTTTCTTGATATTTTTATGCCATATTAACTTGATGCTCAGAGAGATCCATGCATATTTTGAGATACTTGTAAGGATGTTTTGTTGTACATGTCTTGCTCTATCCATCCATGCCCTTGTTTGCAATTATGGAGTACCATAGCTTGAGTCAATCGAGCTCTACTTTTGCTATAAAATGTTTCTGGCAGATTGTTTACATGTTATTCAATTTTGCCAAGGTTGTTGTAGTTGATCCGTGTATGCTATGTTGTTGTTCTTGCCATGTATATCTTCTATGCCATGTCTTCCTACTGTTGGTTGCCTTGCCATGCCATTTATTGCTCTGTGGTGAGTGGTTCAAGCTCACCAACATGCCTACTATCGTTGTTCCTGCCATGTATGAATCTGTAATATAACTTGCTATGTTTACATGGGTGCCATCATATCTTGATCCTTTTGGCTTATGGTCAGTAAGGGACTTTTGTTATATGATTTGAGTAGATTCATGCCATGCCTTTGTTTGCCATGATAAGTTCCTGTAGCATGTTGTTTGATAGCTCTAAACATTGCAACTTTGATGTTATTTCTGATAATTCGAAACTGTTATTATTTGCAATCTTGCCATGTCATTTTGAGCATGTTCTAGTGATTTATGGAGTTAGCTCAGTGTTCATGTTTTGTAATGCTTTACCTGTACTTCATGCCCATGCCTTTCGTTTTCTTGTTGAGGTCCTGTAGCATGTTGTTTTGATGCTTGCAATATGCCTAGTTGCTGTTTTGGACAGATTGTTGTCATGTCTTTTATAGTGTATGTGTTGAACCGTTGCTCCGTTTTGAGTGTGCTCTATATGAAACTTGCTTGATTTTGCATGTAGTTTCATATTATCATGTTACATCCTTGTTTTGAGGTGTTTGCTTGATGTTTGTATGTATTTTGCATCAATGCCATGTTTAACTTGTTTTGTTCATATCTTCTAGGCGTAGCTCGAATCAAATGAACTTTATATGTAACTTGACTAAATTTCGTGTAGATCATCGTGGTGCATCTTAACTTGCTGTTTAACAACTTAAACTTAAGGTTTATTCAGATCTGGACCAATTTCGAAATATGCATCTGAGGACTTACGGAATTGTTATATGTTGTTCGGCCTCATTTAAACTTGCTTTGATGTGTTGCTCTTGTTTGCATCATCTCTTGCCATGAGTAGCTTCATGTAGCTTTGTCATGCATCATGCTTGGTTGTGCATCATGCCTTGTTCACGTGTGGTGTGTTTACTATGTTGTGTGCTTCTTTTGTTAGTTCTGTTTGTTCGTCGTGAGGATTCGTTCGTCTCGCGGTTCGGCTTCTTCCGTTCGTCTTCTTCATGGACTCGTTCTTCTTCCTTGCGGGATTCGGGCAAGATGCCCTCCCTGGATCCACTACTATCATTGCTATGCTAGTTGCTTCGTTCTATCGCTATTTCGCTACCATTATTTATCA
The DNA here is from genome assembly GCA_021605205.1 of Aegilops longissima. NCBI lineage: Eukaryota > Viridiplantae > Streptophyta > Magnoliopsida > Poales > Poaceae > Aegilops > Aegilops longissima. Next base: position 2,529 of record JAHIAM010000342.1, read on the forward strand.
AGCCATCCCAAATTGCCATGTCGCCTCTAACCTTTCCCTTCCTAGCAAACCATTGTTTGGCTATTTACCTTTGCTCAGCCCCTCTTATAGCGTTGTTAGTTGCGGTGAAGATGAAGGTTGTTCCTTGTTGGAACATGGAGATGTTGTTCCTTGTTGGAACATGTTTACTTGTTGGGATATCACAATATATCTTATTTAATTAATGCATCTATATACTTGGTAAAGGGTGGAAGGCTGGCCTTATGCCTGTGTTTTGTTCCCTCTTGCGCCTAGTTTCCGTCATATCGGTGTTATGTTCCCGGTTTTGCGTCCCTAACCGGTCGGGTGATTTATGGGACCCCCTTGACGTTCGCTTTGAATAAGACTTTTCGGAAGGCCCAACATTGGTTTTACCATTTGCCTCACCTTGCCCTTTCTCCCTTGGGTTTGGACCGGGTCATCTTTATTTGCCCCCGGACCAGTGCTCCTTAGTCTTTGGGAACTAAACCAAATGGCGCCCCTCAAAAACTTGAGGTCTGGTTTTAGTTTGGGACTGCTCATCGGGTGTGCCACGAGGCAGTCGTCGACTCCTATCGGGTTTCGGCACATCCGGGGCTTTCTTTGGTCTTGTTTTTTGTCGAAATGTCTTGTGGCCGGTTCGAGGCGATCGGGTCTTCGGGAGAAAAATCCCGTTGATCGCGAGCTTATCATGGGCTAAGTTGGACACCCTAGGGTATAAACTTTGAGCCGTGCGGTTATGTGGCGGATGGAATTTGTTAATATCCGGTTGTAGTAAACTTGAACAAACTCTTCTAAAATACACCACCGTATGCGTAAAGTGAGTGTCTCTTTTGGGGGTTGATCGAGGATAACACGGTTTTGGGTTATGTTTGGGTAAGTAGGAGTTCAGGATCACTTCTTGATCATTACTAGTTGTGACCGTTCCTTTGTTTCTCTTCTCGCTCTCATTTGTATGTTAGCCACCATATATGTGCGCGCTGCCCTCACCCTTTACCCTTCCTTTCCCTTTAAGCTTTGCTAGTCTTGATACCCATGGTAATGGGATTCTTTGGTCCTCGTGGCTCGATTACTACACCACCATTGCGTACAGGTTGCGATGATCATGGCGTGAGGCGATGTTTGCTTGTGTTGGAGTTCTTCTTCCTTCTTCTTGATGGGGATAGGTTCGGTCGGTAGCCGGCTAGCAAGGGTGGATGTCGTTTGAGCCTTTTATGTTTCATCCGTGGGTGTTGATCTTGCATATGATGTTGATGTATTCTTGTGGCATTTGGCCTTATGTATTATCCCTATTATTATGTAATGTTGATATTGATATCCCCTTGCAAAAGCGTTTCAATATCGGGTCTATCCTTGGTGGGACCGTCGAGTTCCTTTTGGATAGGGTGGCATATTGGGCGTGCAAGTTGTTGAGCCTCGACCGACCAAGGCCCCTTGATTGATCGTGTAGTTTGGCGTTGTTGAGTCTAGAAAAAACTGTTTTTAGTCTAGTTATATCAGAGGATTTCTTTTTACTCCTCCCTCTTAAATCGCTTGGTGAGGAATCTTGGCGTAGGTGTTTTGAATTACTTCTCTTCCCTTCAAATTTTCTTTAGGATCACCGATTGGTTTTTGATCGTTGGCCCTCGTCTTTTCATCCGGTGCATTTCTCGTCAAATGACTCAAACCTCTTTGTCTTTTGGGAGATCAATCCTCAGCTCTTTTCAATCGGCGTTGTTTCTCCATCTGAAGTTGTCCTTTTTTTCCCACCCCCACCCTTCTTCTTCTGGAACGGATGCATTCAGTATCCATCCTACTTGAAGTCTTTTTTCTATCCTCATTGTTCTCAACGGTGTTTTCTCTTCAAGATATTTCGGTTTCCCCTTCAAGTTGCCTTTGTTTTCCCCCTCCACCTCGTCTTCCGGAGCTTGAATCTCTTTGACCATCAATTCATTATGTGGAGCCTCTTGGTCTTTGACAATTATTTCAACGGTGAATTCTGTCTCGGTGGACATTCATCATCTCTTTTTCTTCCCGGTGGATTCAATTCAAGTTTTTGTTGTCGATCGTATTCGTCCCTCGCTCAAATATTTCCATTTGCTCGTTGCCTCTCCGTTTATCCTTCGGAGTGTTCAAGATATCTCGGAGATTTATGCGTGTTTGAATTAATTGAGGTTATCACCTCATTCTAATATTCAATTGTTGGTGCTTCATCTATCTTTCATCATCCTTTCCAGCGGTGTTATCTCTTGATGGGTCCTAACCCAGGGTCTTTTCGGATCTTACGACTCTTTGATTTTCCCGGAGCTATTCCCAATTCTTTTCAAGTGTGGCGTAAGAATGGATTCCATCAGTCACATGCCTTTTCAAGATCGATTTCAAATCATTTCATTGTTGACTCAACCTCTTTTGATTTTCATTCTCAAGTACCTCGTTATTTTGGTGGTGTTCCTCGTCGTCATTTCAAGATAGAAGAAAGTTCCTCTTAAATCTTGTCCGTTCCCAATTCATGGTGCTAGCTCGATGTTATCCCATCTAATTGTTTTGAGTCATGTAAATTCTTTTCATCCATCCGGAGTATTTCAGGAGTTGTTTTTGCCGTTCGACCATCCGGAGGCCATCTTTTCAGAATATTGCCGTTCCAAGTTTTGATTCATTCCCCAAATATTCTATAGTGCCCCTTGTTCGTCTCAATATTCTTGGTGCCGTTCAAGTATTCTTCTCATTCGCGATCTCTTTGTTCTCTTGCATTTTAATTCCCTCAAGTATCTTCTTCTCTAATTCTTCCGGTGATTATTTATTTTCATCAGTCATTCAATTCTAACGGTGGTTCTTTCAAGATTCTTTTCCTTGATTATCATTTAATCCATTCCTTCTTTCAATCCTCCGGTGGTTCATGAAGACTCTCTCAAGTTTTGTCCTTCCCTTAATCCTTTTCAAGAAGAATAAGTTGCATGCCAAATCCATTGCTTGTCATCAATTTAATTTGATGAAGGATAAGCATACAATAAATCTTATTCTTATTTCATCCAAGTGTTTAATCCCTTCCTTGAGTTTGTTCTTGATGAATAAATTCTAGTTCCAATCTTTTCATCTTTTCTTTTCAGTTCAAATTTCCTCTCATTTGTGAATCCTCCATCTAATTCATTCTCTTTTTTTTCATCCTTCATTCTATCTCATCATCTTTTTTTTGGAGTCATTCATGGTGGTTCTTAGTTTAATTCATTCTTCAAGAGTTCATCAAGATTTTGTTGGTGGAGTTCATCTTTTCTTCGCATCTCGAAGTGCAATTAATTCTCCGTATTCTTCTGAATGGAGTTTTGCATTTCTCCATTCTTTCAGATATTTAATCTTTTCCGTTTGTGGTGGCAATCACCCAAATCTTGAGATGTTACCTATAAGACCACAACAAGCTATTCCTTTTTTGTTAAATTTCCAACAACTCCGTTCAATCCTTCCTTCTAAGTTCTTTTCATTCAATTATTTCAATTCTTGGAGGCATTGCGTTTTTATCTCGTCAAGTATCATTCCAACCTCTCAAGTTCAAGTTCTATTCGTGGAAGGCTCGGCCTTATGCACGTGTTTTGTTCCACTCTTGCCGCCCTAGTTTCCGTCATATCGGTGTTATGTTCCCGGATTTTGCGTCCCTAAGCGGTCGGGTGATTTATGGGACCCCTTGACGTTCGCTTTGAATAAGACTTTTCGGCAAGGCCCAACATTGGTTTTACCATTTGCCTCACCTATGCCCTTTCTCCCTTGGGTTTCGGAGCCGAGGGTCATCTTTATTTAGCCCCCGGACAGTGCTCCTTGAGTGCTGGCCCGAACTAGACCACTGCGGCGCCCCTCAAGGAAACTTGAGGTCTGGTTTTAGTTATGCGGACTGCTCATCCGGGTGTGCCACGAGGCAGTCGTCGACTCCTATCGGGATTGTCGGCTCCGGGCGGCTTTGCTGGTCTTGTTTTATTGCTGTCGAAATGTCTTGTAGCGGGATTCGAGACTGATCGGGTCTTCCGGGAGAAGAATATCCTTGTTGATCGCGAGAGCTTATCATGGGCTAAGTTGGGACACCCTGCAGGTATAAACTTTCGAGAGCCGTGCCCATGGTTATGTGGCAGATGGGAATTTGTTAATATCCGGTTGTAGTAAACTTGAAGCAAACTCTTCTAAAATACACCAACCGTGTGCGTAACGTGAGTGTCTCTTTTGGGGTTGATCGAGAGGATAACACGGTTTACGGGTTATGTTTGGCGTAAGTAGGAGTTCAGGATCACTTCTTGATCATTACTAGTTGTGACCGTTCCTTTGTTTCTCTTCTCGCTCTCATTTAGTATGTTAGCCACCATATATGCTAGTCGCTGCTGCAACCTCACCACTTTACCCTTCCTTTCCTTTAAGCTTTGCTAGTCTTGATACCCATGGTAATGGGATTCTTGAGTCCTCGTGGCTCAGATTACTACACCACAGTTGCGGTACAGGTCTGCGATGATCATGGCGTGAGGCGATGTTTGCTTGTGTTGGAGTTCTTCTTGCTTCTTCTTGATCGGGGATAGGTTCGGTCGGTAGCCTGGCTAGCGAGGTGGATGTCGTTTGAGCTTCGTTTATGTTTCATCCGTAGTCGGTGTTGATCTTGCATATGATGTTGATGTATTCTTGTGGCATTTGTGCCTTATGTATATCCCTATGTATTATGTAATGTTGATATAATGATATCCACCTTGCAAAGCGTTTCAATATCGGGTCTATCCTTGGTGGGACCGTCGAGTTCCTTTTGGATAGGGTTCGCATATTGGCGTGACAAGTTAGTATCGAGCCTCGACCGACCTTAGGAGCCCCTTGATTGATCGTGTAGTTTGGCGTTGTTGAGTCTAGAAAAAACTGTTTTTCGAGTCTAGTTATATCGAGTAGGATTTCTTTTTACTCCTCAGCCTCTTAATCGCTCTGGTGAGGAATCTTGGCGTAGGTGTTTTGAATTACTTCTCTTCCCTTCAAATTTTCTTTAGGATCCGCAGATTGGTTTTTCGATCGTTGGCCTCAGCTCTTTTCATCAGGTGCATTTCTCGTCAAGTCGACTCAAACCTCTTTGTCTTTTGGAGATCAATCCTCAGCTCTTTTCAATCGCGTTGTTTCTCCATCTGAAGTTGTCCTTGTTTTTCCCACCCACCCTTCTTCTTCCGGAACGGTTGTGTCAGTATCCATCCTACTGTCGAAGTCTTTCTTTCTATCCTCATTGTTCTCAACGGTGTTTTCTCTTCAAGATATTGTCGGTTTCCCCTTCAAGTTGCCTTTGTTTTCCGCCCTCCACCCTCGTCTTCCCGGAGCTTGAATCTCTTTCGACCATCAATCTCATTACGTGTGGAGCCTCTTGGTCTTTGACAATTATTTCAACGGTGAATTCTCGTCTCGGTGGACATTCATCATCTCTTTTTCTTCCCGGTGGATTCAATTCAAGTTTTTCGTTGTCGATCGTATTCTGTCCCTCAGCTCAAATATTTCCATTTGCTCGTTGCCTCTCGATTTATCCTTCGGAGTGTTCAAGATATCTCGGAGATTTATGCGTGTTTGAATTAATTGAGGTTATCACCTCATTCTAATATTCAATTGTTCCGGTGCTTCATCTATCTTTCATCATCCTTTCCAGCGGTGTTATCTCTTGATGGGTCCTAACCCAGGTCTTTTCGGATCTTACGACTCTTTGATTTTCCCGGAGCTATTCCCAATTCTTTTCAAGTGTGGGTAAGAATGGATTCCATCAGTCACATGCCTTTTCAAGATCGATTTCAAATCATTTCATTGTTGACTCAACCTCTTTTGATTTTCATTCTGCGGAGTACCTCAGTTATTTTGGTGGTGTTCCCTTCGTCATTTCAAGATAGAAGAAGAGTTCCTCTTAAATCTTGTCCGTTCCCGGAGATTCATGGTGCTAGCTCGATGTTATCCCATCTAATTGTTTTGAGTCATGTAAATTCTTTTCATCCATCCAGGATATTTCAGGAGTTGTTTTGCCGTCTCGACCATCCGGAGCCATCTTTTCAGAATATTGCTTCGTTCCAAGTTTTGATTCATTCCCCAAATATTCTATATCCGTGCCTTTTCGTCTCAATATTCTTCCGGTTGCTTCGTTCAAGTATTCTTCTATCGATTCGCGATCTCTTTGTTCTCTTGCATTTAATTCCCTCAAGTATCTCCGTGCTTCTCTAATTCTTCCGGTGATTATTTATTTTTCATCAGTCATTCGAATTCTAACGGTGGTTCTTTCAAGATTCTTTTCCTTGATTATCATTTAATCCATTCCTTCTTTCAATCCTACGGTGGTTCATGAAGACTCTCTCAAGTTTTGTGCCTTACCCTTAATCCTTTTCAAGAAGAATAAGTTGCATGCCAAATCCATTGCTTGTCATCAATTTAATTTGATGAAGGATAAGCATACAATAAATCTTATTCTTATTTCATCCAAGTGTTTAATCCCTTCCTTGAGTTTGTTCTTGATGAATAAATTCTAGTTCCAAGTCTTTTCATCTTTTCTTTTCGGAGTTCAAATTTCCTCCGTCATTTAGTGGAATCCTCCATCTAATTCATCGTAGGCTCATATTTTTTCATCCTTCATTCTATCTCATCATCTTTTTTGTTACGGAGTCATTCATGGTGGTTCTTGATTTAATTCATTCTTCAAGAGTTCATCAAGATTTTGTTGGTGGAGTTCGTATCTTTTCTTCTGCATCTCGAAGTGCAATTAATTCTCCGTATTCTTCTGAAGTGGAGTTTTGCATTTCTCCATTCTTCTCAGATATTTAATCTTTTCCGTTTGTGGTGGCAATCACCTCATAATCTTGAGATGTTACCTATAAGACCACAACAAGCTATTCCTTTTGTTGTTAAATTTCCAACAACTCCGTTCAATCCTTCCTTCTAAGTTCTTTTCATTCAATTATTTCAATTCTTCAGGAGGCATTGCGTTTTTATCTCGTCAAGTATCATTCCAACCTCTCAAGTTCAAGTTCTATTCCTCCATGTTTTAGCGGTGTTGCCTAAATCCTTTCAGTCTTATTCGTTTCTTTTCTCATTCTAACCACTCCGGTTAGAGCGAGTTGTTTCATAGTCTATCGATTCCGTGAGCTTTCGATTCTCGTCATTCTCGTCGTTCCTCTCTTCTTCTCGAGTTCTTCGATTCTTTGCCTCTTCTCTCTTGCGTTTCTTGTTTCACCTCATCCCTTTTCTCTTCGTCTCGGTCCTAAGATCTCGGGGCCGAGATCTCTTGTTAGTGGAGGTGTTATAGCGCCCGGATTGATCGCGGTGTACGCGAGTTATTCGCCGTCTTTGCCATGTCATGTGCTTGCGTGTTGCACTTTGCCATGTCATCATCTGCATTTCATATCATGTCATCATGTGCATCGCATTGGCATACGTCTTCGTCTCATGCATCCGAGCATTTTCCCGTTGTCCGTTTTCCAATCCGGCACTCCTATGTCTCCGGCGCCCCTTTTACCTCTTTTGTGTGCGGGTGTTAAGCGGTCTCGGAATGGACGAGGTTTGTCAAGCGGCCTTGGTATAGCACCGGTGAACCGGCTGTCAAGTTTCGGATCATTTGGAGGTCGTTTGATACTCCAGCAGTTAACAGGTAACATAAAGCCCCTTTTGTTGCAGCCCAACACCCCTTCAAAGTGGCCCAAAACCCACCTAACTCCCTCCATGCTCTTGGTCGTTCGATCACGATCGTGTGGTAAACCGCACCTCATTTGGAGCTTCCTAGCTCTCTCTACCTATAAACTCCCCTCCCTCGAAAATCCGGGTCTTCTTCCTCCGAAACCAAAAACCTCCCTCGCACTTGCGGACATTCCGCCGCGGCGGACATATCCAGCCCCCGACCAATCCGCCTTGCCACGTGGCCTCCCGCTGCCCCGCGAGGCCCGAACCCTCCAGCGGACCAGGACCGTCCGCCCGCCTGCCCATCCGCCGCCCGCCGCGCATCGCCGCGCGCCGCCCGGCCGTCGCCGCGCCTCCCCTTACCCGCCGCCCGCCTCGCCTCCGGCCGCCGGCAACGCCGCCGCCTTCGCCAATCCGCCCGCGCTCCGCCCGCGTGGCCGTCCGCCGCCCTTGCCGATCGCCGCCGCCCGGCGCTCGCCCTGCCTCGCCGCCCTCGCGAGACGGCGCCGCCTCCCCGGTCGGCCCGGCCTCCTCCTGCCCCCCCCTCCTCTCCATCTCGGCGTCGTCCCGCGTCTCCGTGACTTCTCCGCGAGTCCGTGGATCGGGATCAGATCCACCACCTGCCCATCAACGCCTTCCCCGCCGGATCCCTCCGTGCGGGTCGAACCGTCCGCGTTGACTTTCGCGGAGGTAAAATCCACTAAGTCCCGGATCTGCTAATATTTTTATGCATTTTCATCATGCCATAACTCCACATCCGTAGCTCCGTTTAGTGTGCATAATATGTCAAATTGTTACGCCTCGAAGAGTAGATCATTTCATCTCATTGCATCATCTTCATTTGAGCTCATATTGATGCCCGAAATGCTGTTAGAAGAGGGCTATGTGATGTTAGTTTGATTCTTATCGAACATGCACTTTTGTCATTTTGCCATGATTGATGTGTGCATCCTATGAACTTGAGTCCTACATGTGTTTTGTAATATGCCATGCCATCTTTACAGGGGTGTATGCCATGTATTTTTGTGATCTATGTGGTGACTAGCACAAGCATGCAAACTAGGCTTCATGATGTTGCTGATTTCAGCCCCTGTTTTGCTGATATTTTTATGCCATGTGAACTTGATGCTACCGAGAGATCCATGCATATTTTGAGATACTTCAGTAAGGATGTTTTGTTGTACATGTCTTGCTCTATCCATCCATGCCCTTGTTTGCAATTATGGAGTGCCATAGCTTGAGTCAATCGAGCTCTACTTTTGCTATAAAATGTTTCCTGGCAGATTGTTTACATGTTATTCAATTTTGCCAAGGTTGTTGTAGTAGATCCGTGTATGATATGTTGTTGTTCTTGCCATGTATAGCTTCTATGCCATGTCTTCCTACTGTTGGTTGACTTTCCATGCCATGTATTGCTCTGTGGTGAGTGGTTCAAGCTCACCAACATGCCTACTGTCGTTGTTCCTGCCATGTATGAATCTGTAATATAACTTGCTATGTTTACATGGGTGCCATCATATCTTGATCCTTTTGGGCTTATGGTCAGTAAGGGACTTTTGTTATATGATTTGAGTAGATTCATGCCATGCCTTTGTTTGCCATGATAAGTTCCTGTAACATGTTGTTTGATAGCTCTAAACATTGCAACTTTGATGTTATTTCTGATAATTGAAAGCTGTATTATTTGCAATCTTGCCATGTCATTTTGAGCATGTTCTAGTGATTTATGGAGTTAGCTCAGTGTTCATGTTTTGTAATGCTTTACCTGTACTTCATGCCCATGCCTTTTGTTTTCTTGTTGAGGTCCTGTAGCATGTTGTTTTGATGCTTGCAATATGCCTAGTTGCTGTTTTGGGCAGATTGTTGTCATGTCTTGTATAGAGTGTATGTGTTGAACCGTTGCTCCGTTTTGAGTGTGCTCTATATGAAACTTGCTTGATTTTGCATGTAGTTTCATATTATCATGTGCATCCTTGTTTTAGGTGTTTGCTTGATGTTTGTATGTATTTTGCATCAATGCCATGTTTAACTTGTTTTGCTCATATCTTCTAGGCCGTAGCTCGAATCAAATGAACTTTATATGTAACTTGACTAGAATTTCGTGTAGATCATCGTGGTGCATCTTAACTTGCTGTTTAACAACTTCAACAAGGTTTATTCAGATCTGGACCAATTTCGAAATATGCATATGAGGACTTACGGAATTGTTATATGTTGTTCCGGCCTCATTTAAACTTGCTTTGATGTGTTGCTCTTGTTTGCATCATCTCTTGCCATGAGTAGCTTCATGTAGCTTTTTCATGCATCATGCTTGGTTGTGCATCATGCCTTGTTCACGTGTGGTGTGTTTACTATGTTGTGTGCTTCTTCTTGTTAGTTCTGTTTGTTGCGATCGTGAGGATTGTTCGTCTCCGCTTGGTTGGCTTCTTCCGTTCGTCTTCTTCATGGACTCGTTCTTCTTCCTTGCGGATTTCAGGCAAGATGACCCTTCTGGATCTCACTACTATCATTGCTATGCTAGTTGCTTCGTTCTATCGCTATCTTTCGCTACCTATTACTGTTTATCAAGCCATCCCAAATTGCCATGTCGCCTCTAACCTTTTGCACCCTTCCTAGCAAACCATTGTTTGGCTATGTTACCGCTTTGCTCAGCCCTCTTATAGCATTGTTAGTTGCAGGTGAAGATGAAGGTTGTTCCTTGTTGGAACATGGAGATGTTGTTCCTTGTTGGAACATGTTTACTTGTTGGGATATCACAATATATCTTATTTAATTAATGCATCTATATACTTGGTAAAGGGTGGAAGGCTCGGCCTTATGCAGTGTTTTGTTCCCTCTTGCCGCCTAGTTTCCGTCATATCGGTGTTATGTTCCCGGATTTTGCGTCCCTAACGGTCGGGTGATTTATGGGACCCCTTGACAGTTCGCTTTGAATAAGACTTTTCAGCAAGGCCCAACATTGGTTTTACCATTTGCCTCACCTATGCCCTTTCTCCTTGGGTTTGGGCCGGGGTCATCTTTATTTTCCCCACCACGGTGCTCCTTAGTGCTGGCCGAACAAACCCATGCGGCGCCCTCAAGAAACTTGAGGTCTGGTTTTAGTTATCGGACTGCTCATCCGGGTGTGCCACGAGGAATGCGTGCAACTCCTATCGGGATTTGTCGGCTTCCGGCGGCTTTTGGTCTTGTTTTATTCTGTCGAAATGTCTTGTAGGATTGAGACTGATCGGGTCTTCGGGAGAAGAATATCCTTGTTGATCGCGAGAGCTTATCATGGGCTAAGTTGGGACACCCTGCGAGGTATAAACTTTGGAGCCGTGCCGGTTATGTGGCAGATGGAATTTGTTAATATCCGGTTGTAGTAAACTTGAAGCAAACTCTTCTAAATACACCAAGTGTACGTAACGTGAGTGTCTCTTTTGGGGTTGATCGAGAGGAGAACACGGTTTACGGGTTGTGTTTGGCGTAAGTAAGAGTTCAGGATCACCTCTTGATCATTACTAGTTGGACCGTTCCTTTGTTTCTCTTCTCGCTCTCATTTGCGTATGTTAGCCACCATATATGCTTAGTGGCTGCAACCTCACCACTTTACCCCTTCCTTTCCCTTTAAGCTTTGCTAGTCTTGATACCCATGGTAATGGGATTGTTGAGTCCTCGTGGCTCCTGATTACTACACCACCGATTGCAGGTACAGGTCTGCGATGATCATGGCGTGAGGCGATGTTTGCTTGTGTTGGAGTTCTTCTTACCTTCTTCTTGATCGGGGATAGGTTCGGTCGGCTTTGGGCTAGCGGAGTGGATGTCGTTTGAGCTTGTTTATGTTTCATCCGTGGTCGGTGTTGATCTTGCATATGATGTTGATGTATTCTTGTGGCATTTGTGCCTTATGTATGTATCCTATGTATTATGTAATGTTGATGTAATGATATCCACCTTGCAAAGCGTTTCAATATCTGGGTCTATCCTTGGTGGGACCGTCGAGTTCCTTTTGGATAGGTCGCATATTGGCGTGACACCTTCTTTGGCGTCGCTTCACGGAAGCGACGGCAAAGAGTTGTCGTCCGCCATCAAGGGCCGGACGGCAAAGACAACAGACGGCATCGGTGGTGTGAGGCGTTAGGGGTTAACGGCGCTCTTTGCCGTCTTGACGGACGTCAAACTCAGCTCGGCCAGCACCGAGAAGCGTCACGTGTCCAGGCTATGCCGTCCGCTAGCCGGCGGAAAAGAGGTTTGAATCTTTGCCGTCTGCTGGTAACGACATAGCTGGTCACTTATTACGCCGTGAGCGGCAAAATGACCAAATAGGTAGCCGGTGTTCCCGGTTTGCACGGTGATGCCATCTGTCCTCTTTGCCGTCGCTGGCAGCGGCAAAGAATTATTATCCTGTTTTTATTTAAATCCAATTAATTAGACATGGTTTCAAACACGGATATACATGCATACATATCCAACATATCCAGCAGATGTCCAACAACATATTTCATCAAATCCAACAACATAGTTCAACAAAGTCCAACATATCCATATATACATAACCGAAACAAGTTTCCAACAACATATCCATATATACATACATATCAAACAAGTTTTCATGAAAAACAAGTAAGCACCGGAAGAATAGTACACTCCATGAATCCAAGCTTCCTCATGTAAAGCAAATCGCAAATTGGGAAAGATGAAAGTTAGAAGAAGAAGAAGACTAGTTAGAAGAAGAAGAAGAAGAAGGGAATTTTTCTTCTCTTTCTTTTCTCCTATCCTCTTCTTTATCTTCTTCTTCTTCTAAATAAGGTAGGTAAAAATGCCATTTTATTGCTAAGCTAGGTAAAATGCTAAGTGTAGGTCATTTTAGAGCTAAGCTAGGTAAATAGGTCATTTTGAAGCTTAGTAAGGTTATTATGTTATTTTGAGGAAAATAAGATAAGTCTATATCATTTTGGAGGTAACAAAGATTATCATGACATTTTTTTACCTAAGTATGCTAAGTATGTCATAAATGAACTGAATAAGCTAAAGTATAGCTCATTTTTATCTAACTTAGGTAATTATGCCATTTAGGAGGAAAATAAGCTAAGTATCCATTTGTAAAGCAAAACACTAGAAAACTTACCCTCATCACAACAAATGTGAGGAAGATGCAACTAAGGTAACAATTGATCCAACGGCATAATGATACCAAGCCTCATTATCAATGGCATATTTTCTAATCTTGACTTGAGGCATTGCATCCATCTTCAAGCGCATTGCATTCATTTTCATCTTGTGATCATCGATGACATCGGCAACATACAACTCAATGTCATCTTGTCTTCTTCAATTCTTTTAATTTTTCTTTCAAATGCTCATTTTCTTTTCAACTAAATTTAACCTCTCGACAAGAGGTGGGTTTCAAATTCGGTTCACATACCTCCTAGATTAAAATATCTCTATGTCAACTTGATGGCCATAATTGTCATAAATGTGAAATGCAACAAATAGTTATGAAAGAGAATTTACCACATCCGAATCATAAAGCGGGCGAGGGCCAGCGGGCGGACATCAAGACCATGGCACTATGTAAAAGAAACAATCATACAAAGTAAGAAAATTATACATACCAACTATATAAATCATACAATCATACAAATAACTATATAAATCAAGTACAACATAAAATTTGAATACCTAATAATCACTATCGGTAATGGCGTGCTCATCATCATCATTAATAAATCCATCATCATCATCACTATCGGTAATAGCGTGCTCATCATCATCATTAATAAATGCATCATCATGTGGAAGGCCACCATTACGTAATCTTTCAAGCATTGACAGGTCATATGCAGCGTAACTTCTTCTTCGGCTCTTCTTGTTCCGGTTCGGGGTGAAGTCGGATTCACTATCGTTGTCTACTTCAATGTTTTGGGGTGGAGTAGGCGGTTCTTGAAACTTTTTGGGAAGGCGTATTTCTTGGAAGAATTCTCCTTTGTCATATGTTCTTGGTTAATGTGAGGTTCATAATCCTCCTCATTGGGGAGGTGGTCTAACACATGGCGGCACTTCATAAATGACATCCCAACCACTGAGATTTGCATCACTTTGGGACCCATGGTAGATAGAAAATGTCGGGACCCGATTCAAGTCACATCGACCTAGCGGTAACACCTCATATCCCTTTGCGGCCTCCGCACGGTATTCCCCGGTGTCGCCTTACCATGGCCGGGACCGTTTGCCTTTTGGCTCCGTATATGATAGTGTCTTGCATCCACATGACAGAGAACCGGGCCGACATGGCTGGTCGTGAACCAGGCTAACCCATGGGGACAGGCATACATGAATCACATCGAGCATGTCGGTCATCAGCGTATGAATCCGGGCTGTAGCCGGCTAACAGGACTCTGGTAACCCGGGCTGTAGCAGGCTGGCAGGACTCCGGATGTCACCGTGACATTTCCCGAAGGACGATCCAGAGCGAAGTGAAACACATGTCGACCATCAAGTGTCCGGAAGCGGTAGTCTTTGGCTAGCAGGACTCCGGTGACCGGGCTGTAGCGGACTACTATCGCTCAAGAAGCACTAGACTACATTTCCCCATATGAGAGGCTGCCAAGGATAAACAACTAGGTTGTCGGATCCCACACATACCAAGCATTTCAAACATAACACAATATGCCGATATGTGTACATACAACATGGCATCACAACATAACTCTCGACTCAAATATTTATTCATTAGGCTCAGGGCGAGATATTACAAACATGGGTCTCATGACCCAACATTGACATACAAGTCAAAGCACAAGCGGAAGCTTAACATGTTGATCAGACATCTACAAATGAAAAGGCTGAGAAGCCGACTATCTAAGATCTTGCCGAGGCACAAGATCATAGATGAGGTGACAAGCTAGCGTCAAGTCCACGCGGAACTACTAAGCGAGGCCGGCGTCTCTCGCAAAACATAAAAATAAGCAAGCGTGAGTACAAATGTACTCAGCAAGACTTACATCAGAACTAACTACATATGCATCATTATCAACAAAGGGGTGGTGGAGTTTAAGCGCAGCAAGCCAGCTTTGACTAGGTGGCTATCCTACACCACTTGCAAGTAACTCTTTTGAGGTGGCGCTACGAGTCCACATATTCACCATATCAATACACCACTAAGGATCCGCTCCGTCTCCCTGAAGCGCCATCCATAGCTTCGGCTTATCTTGCGCACTTTAGAGTATCCACTTTCACTTGTCTATGAACTGTATGGAACCGAAGTCCTTTAGCGGACCGGCTATTGAATAGATGATGTTAACCCTGCGGTGTACTCTTAACACGCTCTCACCACTTACCGCCGTTTACGACATGTACTCGGCAACCTTCAGCGGGCGTAGCGTGGGTGTCGGCACACCTACCTAAACACTCAAGTCTCTAGTCCAGGTTTATCGCCTATTCAGGTTCCATCGCGAAGTCCGGCGGGTTTCCACTCGCCCGACGATGTGTCAGGGTTCCCGAGATACCAACGGGCATTAATTTTACCGTGCACGGTGTATCTACGCATCATAGCCCACCCCTAGGGTACTTCCGCCCTCCAACACATCCTACAAACACGAAACTAGTTGCAACTCCGGACGAGAACAAGGGTGGTTAAGAAGCGAGGGTCCATTGGTTTCGGGTCCAATGCGTGGTAGTAACTGTTTCATGGATCACAAACACGAACTCAGTTCACGAGGGCGGCTGCAATGAGACAACCCACCATGTACTCCTACATGGCCTCTCACGCTACATTTACCAAATCGTGTTCCACACTTAGCTCACACAGTGGGACATGTTCACACACCTCCGATTCATCCCGATGAATCAGACCTGACTCAACTCTAAGCAGTAGCAAGCATGACAAACAAGCATGAATGAGTAGGCACATTGGGTCTCAAACAACTCCTACTCATGCTAGTGGGTTTCATTGTTGGAAATATGCCTAGAGGCAATAATAAATTAGTTATTATTATATTTCCTTGTTCATGATAATCGTTTATTATCCATGCTATAATTGTATTGATAGGAAACTCAAATACATGTGTGGATACATAGACAACACCATGTCCCTAGCAAGCCTCTATTGGCTAGCTCGTTGATCAATAGATGGTTACGGTTTCCGACCATGGACATTGGATGTCATTGATAAGGGATCACATCATTAGGAGAATGATGTGATGGACAAGACAATACTAAGCCTAGCACAAAGATCGTAGTTGTTATGCTAAAGCTTTTCTAATGTCAAGTATCTTTTCCTTAGACCATGAGTTGTGCAACTCCGGATCCGTAGGAATGCTTTGGGTGTACCAAGCGTCCTGGCGTAATGGGTGGCTATAAAGGTGCACTCAGGTATCTCCAAAAGTGTATGTTGGGTTAGCGAATCGAGGCAGATTTGTCCTCCGTGTAAGCGGAGATATCTCTGGCCCTTTCGGTAGGACATCATCATAATGTGCACAATGTGATCAAGGAGTTGATCACGGGATGATGTGTTATGGAGCAGTAAAGAGACTTGTCGAAGCGAGATTGAACAAGGTATCGGGATACCGGCGATCGAATCTCGGGCAAGTACAATACCTGGACAAAGGGAACTTATCGGGATCGATTGTGTCCTTGACATCGTGGTTCATCCGATGAGATCATCGTGGAACATGTAGAAGCCAACATGGGTATCCAGATCCGCTGTTGGTTATTGACGGAGACGTCTCGGTCATGTCTACATGTCTCCGAACCGTAGGGTCTACACATAAGGTTCGATGGCGCTAGAGTTATAAAGGAAGTTTGTATGTGGTTGCGAATGTTGTTGGAGTCCAGATGAGATCCCGACGTCATGAGGAGTTCGGAATGGTCCGGAGGTAAAGATTTATATATGGAAAGTTGTTGTTGGGTTAGGAAAAGTTGGATTTTTTGGTTTGTTGGGAAGCTTCGAAGGTTCGGAGGATTCGGAGGGTCGGAGGTCGGAAATAGTTCCACCACGTCCAATACAGTAGCATGGGCTGTGGGGGCGCCCTAGACTTAATGGGCCAGGGCACCAGCCCCCAAGGCCCATGCATGGGAAGGAAAACCCTAAGGGGAGGGCCTCCACTTGACTTGGGAGGCACTCCTCCCCAACCGCCCCTAGATGGGATCTAGGGCTGGGCACCCTTGGGGTGGGAAAACCCTAAAGGGGCGCCCTTTCCCCTTTATACTTGAGGTTTTGGGCTGCCAACACATGAGTTTCTCTCCTCTATTTGGCGCAGCCCTGCCTCCTCCTCCTCCTCTCCCGTGGTGCTTGGCGAAGCCCTGCTGGATTCCGCTCCTCCATCACCACCACGCTGTTATGCTGCTGCTGGGAGTCTTCCTCAACCTCTCCCTCTCTCCTTGCTGGATCAAGGCATGGGAGGCGTCACCGGGCTGTGCCGTGTGTTGAGCGGAGGTGCCGTCCGTTCGGCACTAGGATCTCCGGTGATTTGGATCCGACAATCGACTCCTTCAACCCCGTTCTCTTGAGCGCTTCCGCTTAGCGATCTACAAGGGTATGTAGATGCCTCTCCTTCCCTCGTTGCTAGTTTCTCCATAGATAGATCTTGGTGAACGTGGAAAATTTGAATTTCTGCTCGTTCCCCAGCAGTGGCATCATGAGCTAGGTCTATTCGTAGATTCTTTGCATGAGTAGAACACAAAGTAGTTGTGGGCGTTGATTTTGTTCAATATGCTTACGTTACTAGTCCAATCTTGTTTACGGTATTGTGGGATGAAGCGGCCGGACCGACCTTACGTACTCTTCGTGAGGCAGGTTCCACCGGTGACATGCACTTGGTGCATAAGGTGGCTAGCGGTGCCGTCTCTCCACTTTAGTCGGAACAGATTCGATGAAAAGGGTCCTTATGAAGGGTAAATAGCAATTGGCATATCACGTTGTGGTTTTGCGTGGGTAAGCGTTCTTGCTAGAAACCCTGCAGCCACGTAAAACATGCAAACAACAATTAGGGCGTCTAACTTGTTTTTGCAGGGTATGCTATGTGATGTGATATGGCCAAGAAGAATGTGATGAATGATATGTGATGTATGAGATTGATCATGTTCTTGTAATAGGATTCACGACTTGCATGTCGATGAGTATGACAACCGGCAGACCATAGGAGTTGTCTTTATTTATTGTATGACCTGCGTGTCATTAAACAAGCATGTAATTACTTTACTTTATTGCTAACGGTAGCCATAGTAGTAGAAGTAATAGTTGGCGAGACAACTTCATGAAGACACGATGATGGAGATCATGATGATGGAGATCATGGTGTCATGCGGTGACGATGATGATCATGGAGCCCGAAGATGGAGATCAATGGAGCTATATGATATTGGACATATCATGTCACTACTATATAATTGCATGTGATGTTTATTATGTTTATGCATCTTGTTTACTTAGAAGCGACGGTAGTAAATAAGATGATCCCTTACCAAATTTCAAGAAGTGTTCTCCTCGACTGTAGCACCGTTGCTACAGTTCGTCGCTTCTAAGCACCACGTGATGATTGGGTGTGATGGATTCTTACGTTCACATACAGCGGGTGTAAGACGATTTACACAACAAAAACACTTGGGGTTAACTTGGCGAGCCTAGCATGTGCGAGACATGGCCTCGAACACGGAGACCGAAAGGTCGAGCATGAGTCGTATAGTAGATCGATCAACATGAAGATGTTCACCGATGATGACTAGTCCGTCTCACGTGATGATCGGACACGGCCTAGTTGACTCGGATCATGTAATCACTTAGATGACCGGAGGATGTCTATCGAGTGGGAGTTCATAAGATGAACTTAATTATCCTGAACATAGTCAAAAGATCTTTGCAAATTATGTCGTGAGCTCGCGCTTTAGTTCCCTTGTTTAGATATGTTCCTAGAAAATATAGTTGAAAGTTGACGAGTAGGCGATTATGCGAGACGATGAAAGCTTATGTCCTTAATGCACCGCTCGTGTGCTAAACCCCAAGCGTCGTTTGTGGATGTTCGAACATCGGACATACGCGTTTTGATAACTACGTGATAGTTCGGTTAAGCGGTTTAGAGTTGAGGCACGAAGGCGTTTTTGAAACGTCATGGAACATATGAGATGTTTGAAGGCTGAAATTGGGATTTCAGGCTCGTGCCCGTCAAGAGGTATAAGACCTCCGACGATTGTCTTAGCCTGCAAACTAAGGAGAAAAACTCAATCGTTGAGTTTGTGCTCAGATTAGTCGAGTGTAACAATCACTTGAATCGAGTGGGAGTTGATCTTCCTCGAGATAGTGATGTTTCTCCCAAGACATTGCCACCAAGCTACTAGAGCTTTGTGATGAACTATAACATATCGAGGATAGATATGATGATCCTTGAAGTGTTGCGATGTTTGACACAGAAAGTAGAAATCAAGTAGGAGCATCAATTGTTGATGGTTGATGAAACCACTAGTTTCAAGAAGGGCAAGGGCAAGAAGGGCACCTCATGAAGCAGCAAATCAGTTGCTTGCTCGGTGAAGAAACCCAAGGTTGAACCCAAACCCAAGACTAAGTGCTTACGTAATAAGGGAACAGCCACTGAGGCAGAATTACCCTAGATTCATGGTAGATAAGAAGGCGGGCAAGGTCGATAGAAGTATATTGGATATACATTATGTTAATGTATACTTTACTAGTACTCCTAGTAGCACCGGAATTATTAGATAGCGGTTCGGTTGCTAAGTGTTAGTAACTTCGAAACAAAAGCTACGGAATAAGCGGAGACTAGCTAAAGGTGAGTGACGATACGTGTTGGAAGTGTTTCCAAGGTTGATGTGATCAAGCATCATACGCTCCCTCTACCATCGAGATTGGAGTTAAACCTAAAATTATTATTTGGTGTTTGCGTTGAACATAGACATGATTGGATTATGTCTATCTTGTCTGATTATTCATTTAAGGAGAATAATGGTTACTCTTTTATTTGAATAATACCT